>BOSO01013149.1:14465-109977 GCA_018403395.1 Gorsachius goisagi
GGCATTTTTCTGAGAGATGTTGGATTTAACCGGGAACATGAAACTTTCTCCTTCCCTGGATCGCCCACATCACTGACTGACCCTGGCGCGGTCCTTATGCCTTGATAGGACTTATCCTGGATTATTATTTAGCTGCTAATTAATCTTGAGAGTGATGCAAAGACTCTGAACTGCTGTTTGAAAATTGAGTGATGATTTCTGCTCTTGTCAAAGGAAGAGGGATTTGGAGGTAAGCTGCCAGCTCTGAACACGTTGTGTTGCTCTCCCCGGGCAGGTGGGACCGGCTCCTGCCTCCCGCTCCTGCCAGCGCCTGCGGGACAAATCCCCTCAGGAATGGGAGCAAACGGTGCTTGGGAGGGATGTGAGCTGAGATGACGTCCAGCTGGGGACTGGGCAATCCCCGTCCAAGCAGTTGGACGCCAACAGGAGCCTCCCCACGGGCTCTGCGAGGTTTGGGGTTAAGAGCCCAGCCCTTTTCTTCTCCCACAAGCGTTTTCCCCCAATATATCTTGTTCACTTACAGGCTCATCGCAGCGCTGAGCGGCAGCTCAGGCGTCCTGTTCGTCACCCAGAGGATGGCTGTGCGGCGTCTGGCCGAGCTGTGACGCCGAGGCCCCAACCGCTGCCCCTTCCCCAGCCAGGGGTATTCTGTAGGCGAGCAGCACTGCTCCCCAAAAAGTCCAGCCAAAAACTGCGAAGAAGCTGCGTTGCCCTCAGGGTCGAAGCCCTCGGAAGATGCTCTTCTCCATGCCGGCCTCTTCTTCCTGCCCGCAGGACACACAGGGAATTATGGTCAGTCCTTGTGAACCTGAGTCTTTTTAAAATACATTTTTTCCTTCTCCGAGATTGCCAGGATCAAGGCCAGCTCCGTGGAGGGCTGGTGGGTTCGTCTGCTGCAGCAGTGATGTGGCAAAGGCTGGGGATGAAAGCTGAGTCTGGAGAGGTTTTTTAGGCTCGAGTTTTCCCAAATTCCGTCCATCACAAAGTGAACAAACGCCACTGGCCAGGAGCAGCTTGGAACTGGGGTTGAGCATCGATTGCTGGCTGCTGGGCAAGACCCGACCAAAACCCCACTGGTGTCAAGAGGCAAATCCATCCCCCCCAGCTTCTGAACATCGGGCTGGGAAGAAAAACCAGCCTGCTTAGACAGCAATTGCTTGACATGGTGCCAACAGACTTCAGCCAGCCATCACCACCGGTAACAGCCCCGAGCAGAAAGCCTGGTGGACCTCAGCAAATTTTGGTTTTAATCTGACGTGGGTTTTTGATGCTCTGAAGGCAGCATCGTCCATCACTGCCTGGGGAGGGGGGAAGGGGAGGGGAGGTTAAACTCCTCTCCCTCACCCTCCGCTGCTCCCCTCACCACCGCTTTATCTCTCCACAAGTTGTATTCGAGAACAATTCACTTAGTTATTAATTTCTTTTACACAGAGGCTTTTAAAGTGCCTGAGAATGGGGGCTCGTGTCATGGAGACACTTTACAGCTCAGCAGCTATAATACTTAAGTGCTGTTTAAATAGCCAGCTCATCTAAAAGTAATAAGCAAGGAGATGAGAGCTTGCCTGAGCGGCGAAGTGGTGTGTGCCTCTTTGAGCAGGTCATATGGTTTTGGGGAGCAGCATTTCTTTCCCAGCAGCTGCCTGGGGTGCATCGGGGATGGGATCGCATCGCCCTTGCACCCCCTTGGAGCTCTGCTGCCCCAGGGACTGGGTGCACCCTGGGACTGGTCCAGCTCGCTGGACACAGGCAGATCACGGCTGGCCCACAGGTGTCCTTTCACCATCTGATCTGTTTTGATGAGACCTTTAATGTTTGAAGGTTCCTCAGTGCTCCTACCCTCTGGAGGAGCAGTCTGCACCCCTGCGGTGGGCCACCTTCTTTGGCCACCTGGGTCCCCTGCGCCTGCAATCCCCAGGGGAGCCCCCACACGGCGCAGGAGCCACGAGGCTGCAGCCTGAGCTGGAGAAAGGCTGATGGGGGGGCTGGCAGCCCGGGGACCCCCTGGGCAGGGATGCTGAGGGTACCCCAAAGTGCCACCATCACCCCCCAGCCCATCCTGCCATGCCACGTGGTGCCTCTGGGGAAATGGATGCACTGGCACCCTTCACATGGGTCTTATTTGCTTTTAATCTGGTAGCTAAATTATATTCTTCCCAAATGTAATGAATGAGAGGTTTAATCAAACCCAGCCAGCCAGCACTGATGGAATCTGGGCGGCGGAGGAAAATATTGCATTTGTGTTTGTTTATCTCCCCCTATGCTCCCTTGGAGATGTCCTGGCTCTCACGGGGGCTCCTCCTGCTCAGTGGCACCGGTGGGCACAGGCTTTGCCCTCCTGTTAACCCAAGCACCGTGCCTGACATGGGGCCATTGCGGTGGGACCGCTGCTAGCCCACCCACTGCCAGCCCCTCTCCTTGGCCAGGCATCCAGGTGACAGCGGTGGGACCAGCCTCCTGCTGCGCCTCCCCTCAACCCCTTTTTTTTCAGGAAGAGGGTCTCAATTGGTACCCCCATCCCAGGAGCTGGTGTGGGGCTCAAGCCCTTTACCCCCGGTTTCCTATCAATCACCCACAGCAGCACCGGGACCTGGTCTTAGAGCATCTCCAGGTCTTAACTCGGTGGCAGGGAAGCTGAGCACCTCCCCAGGCTGGAAAAAGCCCTGCGAAAGGGCATGGGCAGGGATAAAGCCCCTGGGCTTCACTGACTCTGAATTAGGGGGGACAAAGCACCCCCTGACATCCAGCTGGTCGATGTGAACGTGCAGGATGCTGCAACCGGGAACTGAGGGGAGACTCCACATTTTCCCCGTGCATCAGAGCCCTCGGGACCCATCGGATCCCGGTGCAGGGCCAGCTGCTCCCAGAGATGCGGCTCTGCTGCCGCCTTTCTCCAGATGGCTTTTCTCTACCGAGGCTCTTCCAGAAATAGCTTGCGTACACTGAGCAGCCGGCTCTGCAAATAGCTCATCTCCCGAACCGGAGGAAGCAGCACAGTCAGAGCATCGTCTCCTGCATCCCTTACACGCTCCTGAGCGCCTCTGTGCTGGCTCCAGCGTGCAGAAACCCCCCGCTTCCCCTGGGACACCTCTGCCGGCTGGGAAACGGGGATGTGCTGGGGTGCTCCGTGTCCGGGCAGGTGTGTCCCAGATCGGGAGATCCCCAGCTTTGCTGCAGGAGCTGACCGACCGACGCGCGTCCCACATCCCTGGGTGGCTGGTAGCTTCCCGGGGCAGGTGGCCCAGGGCACGCAGCACATGGCTCTGCTGCCCCAGCAGCCAGGCACTGCTGGCCCCAGCTGCAGCACCCTGCCTTGTGTCCCTTCTTGTACGTTTATTATGCTGTGGTTGCAGGGGGTTTTTATGTAGGTTTAACTGATTTATTAATAGTCTGTAATGCCAGTAATAGCTCATGTATAAATCTGTTCTTAAGAATTTATAGGGCAAATATTCCAGTGCCATATTAAAGAGACAACTCATAAACGCCCGTAAGCACCATCCCAGCAGCTTTGGCAGCAGGAGACGGTTATCCCGAGGGAGGGAGCTCACCCCAGGGGCTTCCACCAAAAGCCTTGAAAATCTTTGGGAAGCAAGTTTTTTAGGGACTACCCCCTCCAGCCAGGAGGTGCCATGGCCTCCTGCTCCGTGCTGGGTGGGCACCGAGCCCAGGGTGGGTGTCAGCATCATCCAGATGCCAAAGCGCTGCTCCCATCCCTGGGGGCTCCCGGACCTGCTCCCCCCAGCACCCTCCCTGGGGACCCCCTCCAATCTGCCATCGCCTCGTCCCCAGCCCAGGGTGACAGTATTTACCGCTGAAGTGCACCGAGTGTAATTGCTAATCAGATACAGGCAATCAATTCATCCCCCCGCCGCCACCTCCGAGAAGGGGCCGCCTTTCCTTGCTGAAGGTGACTCCTGCAGGAATTCAGATTTAAAAATAAAGGCAATAATCATCAGAAGTTCATTAAATTACCATCAGGCTCATTTGCATTCAGTGCGGGGACAAGGTGGAGGGTGTCTCTGCCTGCCTCCCCTGCCCTCGGTCCCGGGGTGTCCGCAGGAGATGCCTCCAGCCGGACAAGGCTCCGAGCGCTGCCAGGAGCCCTCCCTGATTTACTCCCCCCTGTCCCGGGGCTGCTGCAGTCATGAGTCAACAGTGCGGTATATTTAAATGCAAAACACCATTATCCTTCATTAAAAGCTCTGTCATCACCCAGGCTGCACAGGGAAGAGTTATTACGCCGTTATGCTCCCAGTGACACACGGCTTCCCCGGCCCTCCAGCAGCCGCGCTGATGCACGTCGGCCGTGCCGGGGGCTCTGTCGTGGCAGGTAGCTGACATCCCAATGTCCCTCAGTGGTGGCCTCCGGGCAGGGAGGGCAGGCACGGGGAGACAGGACAGGGGGTACGGGGGTGTCGCGGCACAGGAGGGGTGCTGCTGGCACGGCAGGGGTGTGCACCATGTGTGCTGGGGTGCTCGAGGATGGGCTGAGCCCCCGGCGCAGGCGAGCGCTGCGGGGGCTTTGGGGATCGGGAATTCTTTGGTCCCAAAGACAGACAAGCCTGGCAGAGCCCCGGTGCTGTTTCTGGCAGGGGGTTTCCCTTCCTTGGGACCGGGCGCAGGCAGGAGAGCGATGGCAGGGATGGGGCCACGGTCCCCCAGCTGCCCCATGTCCCCCCCGCCAGGGACCTGGGACACCCCGCAGCACCACTCCCTGCTCGGCGCCCCCAGTCCCAGAGAGGGTTGGTGTTTGTGCTCCATGAGCCCACCGGCCCGCAGGATCCGGCTCCTGCGCTCCTCATAAAATCCAAGCAAGAGCAGAGCCGGGGGGTCATGTAACTCAAAACATTCTGTGATTCTGTAAGTCAGCGATTCCCCGTCAACAAGATTTGGAGACGCTGTTCCCTCTCGGTGGAGGAAAGCGAGCGAGGCTGAACAGCTTTTGTAGTGGCAGGGTGTTGATTCACGGCTCGTAATTTAATTAAGAGAGAGACGAGATCAAAAGGGGACTGTATTAAAAAATAAATCAGGTAGAGGGAGTGGAGTTCCTTCCTTTAATTACGGTGTGGATTTGTAACGGCCAGAGACTCCATCAATCACAAAAGAAAGAAAAGGTGTCAAGTGGAGAGAAGCCTTCCCTGGGTTAATTACTGCTAACGGAGGGGGAGATTATTGGGCCGGGTGTCAGAAATCAGATACCTCCGCGCGGCTGCTCCGGGAGGGCTGGGCGGCACCAAACCCCTTTGACGCTGAACATGGCGATGCCAGAGGCGCCCGGTGGGTGCAGGCGAGGAGGTGCCGGGCGGCGATGGTGGGGAGGGTGGGCTGGGGGCTGTGGGGACAAACGCCCCCGGGCAGGGGCAGACAGGGCACAGCCGGGTCCGGGCACGGCCGCCGGGCAGCGCCGCTCTCGGGGACCGCGGGCTGTGCCATCGGCAGCAGCGGCGGGGACCGGGGCTGGGCTGGCAGCAGTCTGATTTGTGGAATAATTAATTCTCTTTTGATCATCTGTTGTGTAAATCATCAGTGGCCGGGAGTTAATCATGCATATGAGATGAATCCTTCTCCTGCCTTAATAAGCGCTGAATCGTGACCGGCATCTGTTTACTCCTGAAACTTTCATCTTCTTGACAGTCTGAACAATTAATTGTTTCCAATAATCTCCTTTTTATTCTATTAAAAAAAAATACCTGAGAGCAAGTTGCCTTCCACTCCGCACTCCTGCTCCCAGCATCGTCCTCCTAATCTTTGTTTTTTCAGTCTTAGGCGAGGATTTGTTTTTCGGGAGCGACGTGAGGGCTTCGCAGGCGCGCAGGGAGCCCGGGGAGGAACGAGCTCTCCGTTCTCCCAACAAGGATGACGCTGGTGGCAGCACCGCCTTCCTTGCCAACCTCACAGGTTTGAGGCCGGGCTTTTCATGGTTAATAGCACATAACAAGCCTGTTTGAACACGGGAGTGTTTCGGCCTGCCGTTTACCCGGAGCAAACTGCAGTTAATCCACTGGTTGCACCACCAACGCGATGCTGTAATTGGATTAATCAGCGAGGAGCTGGCGGCCTCTCGGGGGGTCTGTCCCCAGCTGCAGCCTCCTCCAGCGGTGGGGTCCATGCTCACTGGCCAGCCCTGCTTCCCCAGGGCTGCTGCTTGCCTCACTGTGAGCACTGGGGCTTGATGAGGGCTGATGGAAATGACCTGCCCATTAACGGGAGTTTATGGGGCATGGTCTGGTTAACGGGTGCTTGTAAGACGCCGTGGGAGCAGAGGGGACTGTGGGTGGGTTCTGCTGCCAGCCGAGGGACTCGGGGGAGCCCGGGGGGGCACTTGGAGGTGAGGAGCCAGGTGAGTGTTTTGGTAGGTGGGGAATGGAGTTGCCTTCTCCATCAGCCTCAGCTTTTTTGATGGGTAGCAGATGATGTCCACCAGCCCTCGGTCACTTCTGCCCCATATTTTGGGGAGAAGTGTGTGTGGGGGAGGTGTCCCAGGTGGGTGGGGGTGGGCTGGGAGCCCTGCAGCAGGGGCTGAGCGGGACAAGCCTGGCTGCACCGGACCCCCCTGTGCTGTTCCTGCAGCCTCCGCCAAGTGTTGGGAAGGCAAAAATCCCGATTTTCTGCTTCCCAGGGCAGCTGCTCAGCCCCTCTCTCCAGTCCCAGCACAGGGGTGCCAGCCTGGCAGCTCATCTGGACAGACAGACAGACATCCTCACTGGAGCCCGGCAAGCTGAAGGAGCCTGCGTCCCCCCCTGGGCTCATGCTCTGGGGCCAGATCCTGTGCTGCCACCTGGGAGCTGGGGGCCGTGCTATAGATTCGGTTCCCTGGCTGCCCTTGGGAAACCCATGTTAAAAATATATGTGTGTAGGTATTAGAGAAAGCTCTTTGGGACTCTGTGCCAAGCCTGCTGTCTGTCTGTCTGGAGGAAAGGTGGGGGCAGACAGGGGGTCTGCAGCGACGGGGTGCCCCTGGGCACAAGAGGCATGGCCACAGGCTGCGGGAGGCTGCCAGCCCTGCTCTTCCTGAGCTAAATTGGGTCTAACCTGGCCCATCTGGGAACCAGGGGGCTCAGGGGATTTAGTGTAATTGCCTAAATCAACCCAAAAAGAAAAAAAAAAATGCCTTTAGGAAAGCAGGCAGCTCCCCATGCCGGGGGCTGTGGGAGCAACTGAGCTGGCTGCTGGTGCCAAACACCAACCTGCAGCTCTTTTGAGTTATCCCCGCTGGAGAAAGTCCTAAGGCCATCATCAGTTTAAAAAATGAGCTAAAAAAAAAAAACCCCAAACTGCTGAGAACAGGCTCTACACCCTAAACCAGGCAAACCACACAGGACCCGAGGCTGCAGGACACCCACGCTGCCTTTGGGCTCCATCCCTGCCAACAGGACCTGGCACCCACCGTTCTTGCTTGGGATGCTGCAAAGGTGAGGCCAACGGGCACGACCCAGCCTTTAGGTTCTTTATTCCGTCCTTTGCCCAAAAGGAAGAATAAAATCCCACTGTCTCCTCCATTCTCCAGAAAAACAAGGGTTTTTTTTCCAGCTGGGGCGAGCAGCAGCTTAGGTGACGTGCGGGATGCAGCAGCGGCCCCGGCGTTAGACAGGTGATTGGGGTCTGAGGGGATGCCTCAGGAAGGACATCACAGCTCCTGCGAGGGGGAGCGGGGGTCTTCAGCCAAGCGGGAAGGGCTGGCCGCAGCCCCAGCTTCACCCGAGCTCCCGACCGCAGCCGAGAGGGAAGGGGACCTCTCCGGGAGCCGGGCACCTGCAGATGCCCCCGACCGCTCTGGAGCTGGTGGGAGGTGCGGGGCCCTCGCATCGCCCCGGTCAATGTCACCTTCCTCGGGGATCTGCCGTGACCTTTCGGTGAGCACCAGGAGTCAGCGGCTCTTGCTCCAGCTTGCAAACCAGTTTGAACGGTGACGGCAAGGTCAGCGAGATTTGGGGCCCCTGGACACGTCCCTTGTCACATCAGTTCCCGCAGCGTACTCAGCTGTAATTTAGCCCGGTTTAATTGGCACTTAAATTAGCCATAAACGGAACAGCGCTGCAGCTGCGGCTGTGTTCGAAAATGTATAAAATTACAGCACAGTAAAACATTTTCACATTTCATTAGTGCGTCTTAATGGGAAGTGTCTGCTCCCTAAACTCTCCGTTTGTTCTCCGGAGCAGTAAAAGTTTACACATTAGTAGTTGTGCTGCCCATTAACATTGCGAAGTGCTCAGTGTGTTTTTCAGGGGCAGCACTGCTCTGCAGGGATGGGAAGCCTAAAATTTAGGGACTGGGTGCTCTCCCAAGGTACCTGTAAGTGGCTGGGGGGGAGGAACTGAGCAGGGAGCACCCCACACCCCAGGAGGAGCACGAGAGCCCCTTTCCCAGGATGGTGCTGCCTGTCCCCCCGGCTTTACCAAAGCTCTGGCTTTCCCACTGGCAGGGTAATGCCTCCAATCCAAATTGGGAAGCTTTTTCAGTCAAAGCAGCTTTTTAGCAGAACCCTATTTAACGCTTAGGCTGATACCCTCAAGTGCTTTATTTTACAGTATTTTTGTTCCTCTCCATTGTAAGTAATAGTCTATAAAAGCCGGAACGTGGCACTTTGCTCCCTCCTGCTTCGTTCCCCCATGGCGCAGGCAGCCCTGCACTGGGGGGGGGGGGGGGGGCGGGGAGGAAGCAGAACAGGGCACCACTGCCCCCCCCCCCCCCCCAGGAAGCAGAACAGGGCTCCTCTGCCCACACCTCCTGCTCCCCCAGCACAATAATCCAGAGGGAGAAAAAAAAACCCATGACAGGTGATCAGATGCAGTCAAACTGCTCGTCCCATCAGCGCACCGCCAGCAGGCTTGGTTAAATAGCTTTGGGCTTGTGGCCAGCTCTGTTTCTTGGGCAACATCTTCCCATGCCTGGTGGGCTTGGGATGGGGGGGCTGTCATGGCGTGAAATGAGTTTTGAGGTCTGAGCCCAAACTGAAAGGGTGGGGATTGTACCTTGTCCCTCTCCCACCTTGTCTGGGTCTCAGCTTCCTGGGGGAGACGGGCTCTTGTGGCTGGGGTGGCCAAGGAAAGGTCAGGGCTGCTGAGCCCGCTGAGTTTTTAAAGCTCGAGCAGTTTGGGGAAACCAAACCTCCTGCTGCCCCCGGTTTGGCTCATGGGCTCAGCGCAGCAAGGTTCAGCCAGGCACAGGGGGGTGCTGGAAGAGGAGGGGGCAAGAGCTGGCCCCACCGGGCTGGCACCAGCACCTGCAGTGAGCCAGGAATGGGAACATTCTGGTATCAGCTTGGAGGAGGACGTGCATCCCAGGTCTGACCCATCCCACCCTTCCCCAGCTGGAGGTAAAAGCCCAATGCCTTCCAGCTCTGCAGCCCAAACCTGTGTCGAGCATCCCTGACCCCCCCTTCAACCAGCCAGACCCCAAGCTGGAGACTGGGATCCAACCAAGTTGCCTCAGCTTCGTTAGCTGGTAATTACCCCACCAGGCAATAGTGCTATTTGTGTGATTGGAGGCTGCTAATTGCCAGCTGGGGAAGGCAATGAAGAGGAGGGCAGCTCTGCATTTTGCCTTCTCCATCTCTTGGGCACATCCTCAGGGTGCTGGGACCCTTCCCTGCCTGCAGTCAGCGGCTGCCTGTGCCCACCACAGCCCAGCAAGGGGCTTTCCTCCTTTTAATCCTGGGCTGCTAAGCCAGGCCCTGCCTCTGGACATGTGTGGCTGTGGGCTTCGTCCCCCTCCACCAGCTGCGTTTGACCTTTTGGCAGTGGCGCTCGGAGAGCGGTGGCGGCTGTGCAGCTTTGCCGCATGGTCCCTAGGGGCCAGCTCGCCGCCAGGGCTGCTGCAGTTTGGAGGGGAAAAATTATATTTTCATCTCCATCCCTCCATCCCCCTTCCCGCTCTGGAGCTTCTTTTAGAGCCAAAGGGAAGAAAAGGTCTGGCTTCCCTGCCTCCCCTCTGCTCCTGCCCTTTCATTCCCCTCTTTCCAGCAGCTGCAAATGGCTTTGCTTGCCAATGCTTGCACTAATCTGCCCTTGCCCCTTTTCATCCTGCGCTGCCTAAATGTCGGGGCTGGGCGGCTTTGGTAGGTGAGCAGGGAGGAAAAAGCACACGTTTGCTGGCGCGGGTGCGTGAGCGGGTGAGCTGCGGAGCCCCCTCCCGCTGATGGGGGAGCCCACTGCTCTGCTGTGGCGGGTGCGGGAAGCCGGGGTGGGAGACGCCTGGTCCTGCCGCTGTGGGTGGCCCCGGGGAGGGGGACGCAGGGGCTCAGCAGGACCTGGTGTCCATCTGGAGATGATGGGGAGGTGCTTTAGGATTGCTGCAAGGCAGCTGGGGCCTGGCGGGAGGTGTCCTGCAGCCTAGGGGTGATACCCTGCACGGTGAGCCAGAGCTGATGGAGGGGACCTGGGCACCCTCGTCCTCTGTCAGCTCAAACCAGGGGAGCGCAGCTGCATTCCCCCAATATCAGCCCTCTCCCTCCTCTTCCCTGCAGCTCCCTGCCATCCCTGGCTGCATCGCATCCAGCATCCCGAAGCTTTGGAGCCAGGTGCTGATGGATGGCCCTGGCTAGCCATGGATGCACCCCAGCACCCACAGCCTCGGTGCTCTTCAAGCAAGACTGCAGCTCCGCTTCCCCGCCTCTCCCTTATTTGTCACCTGGTGAGATGCAGGGCGAGGGGACAGAGGGAAGGGACAGGGTGGGCCACTGCCACCATCCTGTGCCCCAGGGGCCGGCACAGCCTTGCAGTCACCCCAGGGCTGTGAGTGCTCCTGGGTTTCCAGTGGGTGAAAACGGCTCTTCCACCCGTGGAGAAAGGAATGTCAAAAAACCCCCCCCACACTTTTGGCAAGTGCCTTGTCCTTGGATGTACCTGGCCATGGCGATGGGCAGAGGGGCAACCCAGGTGCCAGGCTCTGCCAGGGCTGTGCAGGCTGTGGGGCTGGCCAGGAGCCTTTCAATGCAGGGGGAAAGAGCTGTAAAACAAATATTTGCCACCAGAAAGGCAATGAACACCCTCGTGCAACTGCAAAGTGATTGACTCTGCAAAATGCAATTGCCAAGTTAAGGGTGCACCAGTGGCAGAGCAGGGCTGCTCCTCGGCCACCCCGCCACCCTCCAAGGGCTTTCCCCAGCTCAGCACAGGGTGCTGCACCTTGTCCCACAGCCGTTGCTGCTTCCCCACCCCACAGCCTGCTCCACGCCTCCTTTCTTGGGAAAACCAGCTCGGATCCAGCCCCATTGAGCATCTCCGAGCGCCTTGCCCAGGTAGCCCCATGGCTGGACCCGCTCAGCATCCATCCGTGTTTGCCACGGCATCTGAAGCAGAGCTGTGCATCACCTTGCAGGTTCACATCGCAGTTGCAAATGTTATTTTTAAGCAAGGACCCCCTCCTCTTCCTCCTCCTCCTCCTCCTCCCTGACCGAAGCAGGGAGACATTGCAGCAGGCAGCAGTGTTGCAGCGTGCAGTGGAGAACCCCCCTCCTGCCAGGCAGGGCTGGCTTAGTCGAGGGAATAATTGGTAGGTGCTTCTGAAGTGCCACGAATAGAGGGCACTCGTAGCCTTTGTTTATTGACTCTTGAGTGATAATGAATACTTCCAAAGATAATCATTGATTTTCTGCATTTGCAGTAAACCTGTTTGGCTGGGGAATGGGTGGAGCACCGCGCCAGGGTAGCGTGGAGGTGGGAACGGTGCAGTTTGGGCAAAACCAGGCTCCAGCTCTTCCCACCAGGCACAAGCCAAATAAGGAAAAAAAAAAAAAAAATCAACATTTATAGAAAAATATTTATGCAGCTCCAGGACAAACCCAGCTTTCTTTACCCTAGAAGGGGGAACAGATTAAAATTTAATCCTAGTTAAACGCATTTTCTCCTTTCCCTCCCCTCGGGTACCTCTTGTGCACACACAGCTTCGCTCTACCGATTGCTTCTTCCCTCGGCCCTGCGTTCATCCTCCTTGGCAGCAGCTGAACGCCCGCAGCAGGGGTTCACCCAGAGCAGGGACCACTATCTTTTCTTCATCACACCCAAAATGGAAGCCCAGGGACGGGAGGCGATGGGGAGATTGGGCCCTTTAAATCTGGGAGAGGATAAAGCTGGAGAAGGCAGGGCTGGGGGTCCTGAGCATCCCCAGCTGCCTCTGAGCCTGGTAGGTCCCTCCCGGGTTTCCCGGGGGGGTTTGGGCCCCAAGGGGGGGCTTTGTGGGGTGACAGGGTGCTGGGTGTTTAATTGTGTGGTGCAGGCAGTTGTAGGGCTGCGGAGCTGGGTGCAGTGAGTGGTGCTGGGGGCCCAGCAGCCTGGAGGAGAGCTCTGTTTGCAGCCCCCCATGCCAGCTTCAAAAAGCCCAGACTCAGCCCTTTGTGTTATTTTAAAAAACCACCACCAAATCATGGCAGAAGAACTCTCTAAGGAAGCGATTATTTATTTTATTTTATTTCTTTTGCTTTGAAGGAAATTGTGCAGCTATCCATCCTCCGAGTTCCGCTTTCCCTGTTCCCATCGCAGGACCGAGTCTCCCTGCTACCAGTTTACTGCACCCGTTTGGGCGCAAACGTTTGAACCTGGCAGAGCCCCGTGTTACCCGGGGCTGTAAATAACTCAGGGTGGCGTTTATTGCAATGCCCACGGGGCGAGTAACTGCCGGCTGGATGCTGCTGGCAGACGTGGGGCAGGCAGTATCTTCCAGGCTCTGGGGATGCTGTTTCCAAAGTATGGCTGTGCCCCCCCCGAGGGCTCAGGGCAGGGGGGTCAGCAGAGGCTGCCTGTGCCCCATGGCACCATCCCCGTGGCTCCTCACAGGGGCACCAGCCCGGGTTCGGGGAGGCGTTGGCGATGCCATGGGCTAATAGCTCCTCTGGAAATGTAGCGTATCAGTTCTGCTTATGATATAGTGCTTTTTCTGGGTATCTTGTACTGCTTTTTCAGGCTGTTTATTTATGAGGCAATTTATTACAGTGCAGTTATTCTATAGCAGGGAAGTCTATTCCTAGGAGCCTCTGTTAACCGAGCCAATTGCTTAATTGGCTCACTGATGTCTCCACAAGGTACGCCAGGAGAGAGGGTTCTTGTTGGAATGATCGCAGCCTTCCTCCTGCCCACACACCACCCGTGCTGCTAATTTAATAGTGCAAACATTTATTATTCCTTTTATTTGGTAGTTAATTTGGGGACATTTAGAGCTATTTTCAGCATTGCTGGTGGAAGGGAGTGAAATGCCCTGGGGTGCAGCGAGGACCCTGGTTGCAGCTGGGGGCAGTGGGACTCATTCTGCAAAGCCCGGGGGGATGCAGGGGCTGATGCCTTGCAGGGTGTTTGGTTAATGAGCCGCAAGCAGAGGGCTGGGGCTGACCCGGCAGCGGGGCTGGCCGTGCCGGCAGGGCTCCTGTCTGCCCCCCACCCCGCGTTTGGGTCATTTGCCACCTAAACAGAGCGAGACCAGGGCACGTGTGTGCTTAGTTTAATGTGCTCTGAAGGGAAATGGGCTCCTAACGAATTGACTGCGTGTTACGGGAATGGCTGGAAGGACCAGAGGAAACCCAGGCTCGGATTTGCTTGGGCGGTGAGTGCTGTCTCCTGCCCATGGCGTGTGCAGTGCGTCCTGGGCTAGAACGGAGCCGTAGCTTGCAGCTGGCCCTTCCCAGCCCCGTCACTGTGCCGTCGCCTTTGGGTGGTTTCCCGTGGGGAGCAGCCTCCCAGCGAGCATCTCTCCGCCGTGCGTGAATGTCATCCGTCCCTATCGGGCTCTTCAGGCAATGTCTGGCAGAGCTGACTGCATTTCTATAAAGCCCTGTTGGATCCGTGCCCACTCCTGCTGCCGCCGCTTCCCCAGCGTCCGTCTCCAGCCGTTCATGGCCTGCCAGCACAAAGCCTTCTGCTGGGCGGCGTGTGCCGCCGAGGCTCTCGCTTGGTGGCTCGTGGCGTGGGGATGCAGCCTGTGGCCGCCTGGCACTGGGTGCCAGCTGGGGCAGAGCCCTGGCACCAGGAGCAGAAAGCAAAAAGGGGCAGGGAAGGAGGAGTTCGACAGACAACACTGTCAGGATGAGCCTTCTGCTAATTTTGTATTTATCACAAGAAGGTGATAGAGTTTCTCCATGGTTTCCATTCTTCCTCGGCTCCCACTGCCCATTGTTCCTGGCTCCATTGTCCCCCCGTTGCTTACATAAACCTACCGTGTGGGTTTCCAAGGCACAAGAGAGCGTCTCATTCATCCAAGGTCACCAGAAGCATTTTCTCCTAAAGATGTTTTTATTGTACTCGGTGCAGAGGCTAAGGGAAATAGCACCGCTGCCCTTCCCTCCCCTGCTCCACATGCCCGATCCCGGCAGGTCAAATCCTGCCCTGCAAGGTGAGGTCTTGTTTTCTGAGCTGGTTAGGACACCGTTGCAGGTGTCAAGAAGCGATGTGCCCCATCCCTGCCCCTCCACCAGTGCCTATTAAATGGGAAGGGGGGAAAGAAGGGGGTTTCTTCCAAAATCTCCTCCCTATATGGCTCCTGATAATGGACCAGTTACAGTCTGGTCTCCGTGCCCTCCTGCTGCTTTCTCCCTTGGCACCTGAGCTCGTGGCTCTGGGCTCCCCCTCTTCTGCCACCCGTGTCTGGTAAACAGTTGGGAGTGGGCAAACACAAAGGCTACCGGTAGCCCGCGTCGGGGGACAGGGACTTGTGGGAGCCCAGGCTGATGCTCTGCCCCGGCGGGTTTGTGCCCCACACAAGGCGTGGGTGTGCCCACGGTCCAGCAGCGAGCTGGAGCGGTTCCTCGGCCGGGGAAGGTAACGATGGGGATGGAGCAAGGAGGGTCCTGGGGACTGCAAAGCCACCAGGGTGGATGGGGCTGCGAGCGAGGGGGGTAAACCCGCCGGTAGGGTGGGAGCCGAGCCCCCGGAGCGGGGTGACCCGCCGGGCAGCCCGTGTAGGAGCGGATCCAGAGCAGGAGGAGCCGCTGGGGCCCGTCCGGAACTGCCCTCCCCGGGCGGGGGGGGCCCCGGCCGCAGCGGCTGCGGGAGGCGGCGCCGGGGAGGGGACGGCGGTGGGGCCCGGCCCCTCTCCCCGCCTCGCCGGCACAAAACGGGAGGCGGGGGCGGCGGGGCCCGCACAGCTCCCTGCCGCCGGGGCAGCGCCGGGCCGGGCTGCCGGGGCCGGGCCGGGGATGTAGCGCCCAGCGGGACGGAGAGCGGCGGGGCCGGGGGGGGCCATGGCCAGCGTGCAGCAGGGCGAGAAGCAGCTCTTCGAGAAGTTCTGGCGAGGCACCTTCAAAGCCGTGGCCACGCCGCGACCCGAGAGCATCATCGTGGCCAGCATCACGGCCCGCAAGCCGCTGCCCAGGTAAGGGCTGCCAGGGCACGGGGGGGGGGCGCTCAGGGACTCCCCCATCCCGCCGCTGGCTGGGGGTTCACCACCCCGACCCTCCTCCCCGCTCCCAGTTAGCCCCACACACCCCCTCCTCAGGCTCTGGAGTGTGTGTGTGTGTGTGTGTGTGTGTCCCCAGTTAGGGGCTGGGGTCCCCCCGTGCCTGGGGCAGGGGGCTGTTGGCTGGCTGGGCCCCCTCCCCAGGAAGGTGCTGTGCTCCAGAGGGGAGCGGGCTCGGGAAACTTTGGCTCGGTGGGGCTTGGAGCGCGGGAGCTGGCTGGCTCCCGAGGGGAGCAGGTGGGGGTCTGGAAAGCTCTAGCTGGGTTCTGGAGGGGGGACACTGGTGGGAGTCATCAGCCAGAAAGTGTGGTCACCTCCACCCCGCAGACCCCCGGGTGTGCGTCCTGCTGTTGTCTTGGCTCTGCATCGTTCCTTCGCCAGGGACCCTTGGGAAGGTGATGCCCGGGGAGGGGAGCAGCCCCCCTCCAGCCTTGGCACAGGCGGAAGGCTGGTGCACCCCAGGGAGGTGCAGCCCGGGGGCTACGGCTGCCCAAGGCACCCACACCCGGCCATGGACTGGGGCTGCCGCGGGTCCAGGGTCCCCCAGCTCTCAAAGCCAAGCAGTCTCAGCTTTGTACAGCTGGTGCCTGCCTGCCCTGTCCCTCCTGCTCCCAGGGTGGCCAGTGCCCCCCATGTTTGCCAGGGGCAGAGCAAGAGTCAAAACGTGTGAAAAGAGGCGAGGGACCTGCTTGTACCCACCGAACCGCTCAGCCAGGCTATCACATGGGCAAAGGTCCATGTGGCTTCGTGACCTCACGACAATGTGCTCTCTAATTTAGACCGGTTTTATTTTGTTGACTGTCTCAATATTGGTTAAAAATACCCTCTTTGCACCGGTTTTGTAAGGAAAGGAGGCTTTTGCTGGTTCTCCTCTCTCTTTGCTTTGTATTTCAGCTGCTGGCTGCTCCCTACCTGCTGTGGGGAACAGCCCAAAGTTTCAGGAAGGTGATGGGTGGGAAGAGGAGAGGGGCTCAGTCTGCAATGCGCCGGGTGTCAGGGGCTCAGCCTGTACTAAAGAGCGGAGGGCTCGCAAGGGAACAAGCTGTTTCGGATGCCCCCCCCGTGCCGGTGCAGGCTGTGAGCTGCAGCAGAGGGGGATGGGGGTCCTGCTGCTTGTGCAATGGGGGGGTCACTTCTGTCGCCATGGCCCAGCTGCCCGAGCATGAATTTTTCTGATCTCTCCAATTGCCATTAATCAGGGTAGGAAACTGGGAAAGGCATGCCTTGGGCTTCCAAAGGAGAATAGCAAATCTCATTTCCATGGGCAGCATCTGCAGGGCTTCAGGCTGGGGGGAGGGGGAAGCACTGTGCCTTTCTCCTCCCCTGCACGGGGCTGCACTTGGCACCCAAAGGGGCCATCGGCGGGCTGGGTGCTGGCTCGCACCTGCCTGAATGTGCCTGAGTTAGCTGTGTTGCTTAAATATCTTGCAGTCGGAGATGTAACATGGCAACAAATTAGGGCATTAGGGAAAAACAGCAAGCCCAAGTACCAGGAGCAATGCACGGCTCTACAAGGCCATTTGGATCGTCAGGGACATCCCGGTCGGGCTGAGGGCTGTGGCTGGGAGCGTTTGCAGCTCTCTTAAAAAGTTAACAAACATGCGCGCCTCTCCGTTTCGCTGGCAACGCCAGCTCTGGCAGGAGGGGAACCGTCTTGCGCGGGGTTCAGGAGCTCACGGCACACAGCAAAATGGACCCGCCAGCTCAGCTCTGCCATGCTTTGCACTTTGGCACTGGCAGATGCTGCACAACGGGGTCCCCGAGCCGGGCTGTGCTCCGTGCAGCTGGCCGCGATGCTGCCGGTTCCCCGTGTCGGTGCAGCCTGGCTCCTTTTGTCTCTTTGCGGCGTGTGCCGCCGGCCGGGGCCCCGGGATATTCCCCTCGGTGCAGCCATCTGCGCCGCCAACCCTCGCTACAGGTGTTGAGCAGGGTCAGCCCTGGCGGGGCTCTCCCCGGGGTCTGCGGGGTACTTGCTGTGTTCGCCCCTGTCCCCATGCCACAGAGGGGCTTTGCTGCCAGGGGGGCTGATGCCAAAGTCTGGGGGAACACAGACACTGTGGCCCCCGGCTCTTCTTGCATCACACGGGGCTTTGCTGGGAGCCCGAAGCTGCTGCCTTGGCAGGATCGTGCCTATGAGATGCCAGAGCTCACATTCCTAGGGTCCCCGTCGGGATACACAGCAATGTCCCCAGCACCCCAAGCTGGCACCAAGTTTGTAGCCCAGCAATAGCCAGAGCCAGGATCCTGCTCGCCATCCGCCGGAGAACGGCCCTGAGGCTTGCGGCAGCTCCTCTCGCAGCCGGCTCCATACCCGGCTCCGCTCTGGGTTTGTTTTTCCTGAAGGTTTTGCTGCGCCGTTGCTTGGATCAGCCTCTCTTCCCTGACGATGCTCTCGGCTAATTTAAGAGCAAATGACTGCGGTGCCAGCGAGCAGAGTGCACCAGAGAGGAGACAGGGAGACCAGTTAGCCAAATGAAAAATTAGGATGACCATCTGGATTTCTGTTTTCTCCCACACTTGACAGATGCTCCTCTGCAAACACTGTGGATCTCTGCCCTGGATCCGGCTCCGCGCTTCCCGCAGCAGTGGAGGCGATGGTGTGGTTTCTAGGCCAGCTCTGCCCGTCTCCCCGTCAGTTTTGCTGGCTGAGCCTGTGCCCTTGTGGGGTGCCAAGGGGCTTAGCTGTAGCATGGGGGTCCTGCCCAGAGCCCCCACAGTGGGCAGAGCCCAAATCCATCCCCACTGGGTGCCCTGGGCATGGCTAGGGGCTCAATCTAGCATCCTTGTGGGGCAGCAGTGGGCTTCCTAGGACCAAAGGTGATTTTTCGGGTTTTTTGGTTGTTTCTCCCCCCACTACTTCCAGCCGGCTCTTCCCTGTCCCCCATCCCTTTGCCACCACCTTGCTGCTGGTCCCAGAGAGAAAGCCTCTTCCATCTAAATTCCCTGGGAGGTTTGGAGAGTTAAAGCTCTGCTAAACCCACGGTTCATCCTGGAACAAAAGAATACATTAATCCCTTCCCTCCCAGTCCTGCCAGGGCCGGGGGAGCTGCTTGCTCCGGCCCCGATGCAGCTGCACGCCTGGAGCAGGGCTCTGCCAAAGTAAATGGATTATTGACCAGTTTGCAGTGTGAAAGGAAAAACCCAGGCAATGGGGGGGAAAGGGGCTTTTCCAATTAACCTTTCCTCGCGCAGGGCCCGATGGGGCTTTGCCTTGGGCCTGGGGCCGTGCTTTTGCGGCTGGGGGTGAGGGACCTGGTGGTGTGGGGAGGCTGGTGAGGGCCGGGGCTGCCCCTGTGCTTGCCTTTGCTGGGGGGGTTTGGTACAGGAGGGATGGGGTCAGGGACAGGGACCCCCACACACACACTGTCCCAAGCTGCTCCGCTGAGCCAGGGTGCCCTCACTCCTTCTCCCTGCTCCGTAAGAATGCTGTGATCCCCACCCAATGCCTGCTGTGGGCAGCTTCAGCTCCTGTGAACTGAAAATCTCTTTAAACCTCCCATGCTAAAGGTGCCACCAGTTTCAGGCCAGCCTTTGGGGATGGCTATCGTGGCCGTGTGACCAGCACCCCATTAGGAAATAGGGCAGGGCTTTTGCCAGTGTCCCTTCCCTGGCCATGACCTCAGTGTGGTGGCTGGGACGCCCTTGGCACTCGATGGCCTGACTTCCCCCAGCACTGCTGCCTATTTCATACGCACCCATCTGCCAGGGAACCTGCAAGTGCCGGGGACGGCCAGGCCGGGAGATGCTCCAGGGTCCCCCTGGGACCCAGAGCTGGTGGCAGTTCGGGGGCTTATGGGATGCTTTTGGAGGTGTTGGGGTTCACCCTGTTCCCATACTGCCAACCACAGCAGCATGGCATAAGCTGCCCCATCCCAGCACCCCCAAACTCAGCCGAAATCCATTTCTACAGGAAAAGCGAGGGCATTGAGGCTGGGGGCTGCGGGTACTGGTATTGGCTCCTGGTGATGCCGGGTGAGCACCAGCAGTGCTGGGAGAAAGGAGGCTCCTGCATCCCTGCCAGATGGTCTAAGTGGGTCACATCAGGGCAGTGCAGAGGATTTGTGCTTTAACCCTTAATCCCTCGGGATGTGCTGTGCATGGAGGGGGAGGAGGGGGCGTGTTGCCGAAGTGGGATTAAGCGCAGTTTCGCTGCCTGGTTTGCCATCGTGGGTGATCTTGGAGATGGGTCTGGGCACTGTCGCTGCAAACCTGCTGGGACAAGGGTGGCCCTGTGTCCCCCCCAGCTGTGCTGGGGCTGGGCAGGAGCAGCTGTGGCACTGCAGTGCCAGGGGGTCAGAGTACCCCCAGTGAGGGCAGCAGGCAGCCACAATTCCCCCGTCACTTTTGGCCCGTTGGAGAGTCCCTGACAAGCTGGGGACCAGCTCTCTTCTATCCCAATCTCTGGCTTCCCAGCCACTTTTCAGTGGCCTGGATCCCCACCCATCTCCAGCGGGCTGGCAGCCCCTGGGCATTGGCGTCGGCATGTGCTGCTGGGGAGGAAGCCCCCGCTGGCAGCCCTGCCGTGCTGGTGGCCCCCCGCTCCTGCTAATCCTCCCCCTTGTTGTTCGGGCATCTGCTCTGTGGGAAGAGGCGGCGGCAGGGCCGGCCGCGCCAGCCGCCTGGCTGCCATCTGCTCCCTCCTGTGCCCAACGAGCCCGGGCGCTAATGAGCCGGTGGCCCCAGCCCAAGCAGGGGGAGAGAGGCTTGAAAAGAAAAGCAGAGAGGGAGAAGAAAAGCCCCTTCCTTGGAGGGGCTGTCAATAGGGAGGCTTTTGTCTGCCCCTGCCCTCTGGCTCCAGCTGGATGGCGCGGGAGTGGGGAGAGCTAATTAGGCAGCTCGGGAGCTGCCGGGAGGCTGGGGGGAGCCAGGACAAAGCGAACGAGGGGCAGAGCTGGGGATGCCCGTGGGAACCCCTCCCTGCTGCTCACAGAGCCTTCATCCTCCTCCTCTTCCTTCCTCCTGGCCCCATCCATCTGCCTCTCCGCTGGACCGGTGCTGGGGACCACGTTCCTGCTGGCCTTCCCGGTGTAGGGTGGGGGACAACTCTGTCCCCGGAGCGGTGGCCCCACCAGCATGTCAGGGAGAGGGGGATGGAGGTTCCTGCCAGGGCTGGGTGGGATGCAGCGATGCACCCATGGGTGCCTTTGCCAGGGACGTGTGCCCCAGCGTGGGAAGGTATACAAGCACTTAACGATTTAGGGATAGGAGCCTTTGGAAGCCCCCATAGGAATCCTGAGCCCATGGATGGGGCCTTCTTAGAGACTTTGGGTACCCCCAAATGTGCTGCCTTTCCCCCCGTGCCCCTGCTGCAGTCACATGGGGTTTTGTCACCATCACCTAAAAGCTTCCAGAAGTGGATGTGAGGCTGAGGGTTATCCCCAAACCAGTGCCGCAGGTACTGGAAACCAGAAGGGTGGTGGGAAACACTGTGGTTTAGAGGACGGGCAATTTCTGACCTGCAAAAGTTCATTTGAGGGTTCTGCTTGGGGCCCAAATCTGGCCCTGTGCTTCCAATTCCCATGCCTGCCAGCAGAGAATGGGCACAACCTGGCCTTGCTTCAGACTGAAGGTTCCCAGCATCTCGTGGGGAAACACAGGGTACAGCTCTCCCCGAATCTAGGGCTTGCTGCTGCCCCCATCTCCGAGGAGGAGGGTGCCCGCGGTGCCTGCGCTGTGCTGGGGGAAGCACCGTATCCCATCTCCACTCCTCAGCCTCCTCCTCAGATGAGGGATGAAATCGGGTGGAAGAAAGCAAAAGGGGGGGAGAACCCTCTGGCTGGCTGGAAGATTGTTTCGTAGAAATATTTGATTTCACCCTTGAACAGAGCTGCCTGCAGACGCTCCCCCGGCTGCTGGGGAGCCCCTGTGCCTGCAGATGCCGCAGGGGCTTGGCCACAGATGCCAGGTTCGTGAACGCAGCCCCAGAGGGGTCTGGCACCTTGGGGGGCTGGGCTGGCCATGGGGGTCCCCTCTCTGCCAGGCTCTGCGCCGTCCCAGCGCTTGGGTGAGGCTGTTTCATAGAGGTATTGAAGTTCAGAGTCATAGGCCAGGGCAAAATATGGCAGTTTAGGGTCTCGCGGGGCGGGGGGAGAGCTGGCAGACACCCTGTTAGCAGCACTGGCGCCGGCCAGCCCCTGCCCCTGCTCATCTCCCGTCCCTGGAGAGGCAGGAGAGCAGGGCTTTGAAACCCCATGCACGGGTTCACATCCCTCCCTCGAGGTCTAACTGATAAATATTTAGGGCTGTGAAGCCCTAAATAATAAATAGCAGTGATGACCCTGATGCCAGGGTCCTGTGGCTGCTCTTGTCCCCTTGCCATCACCGTTCTGCCATCACCGTTCTGCCATCACCGTCTGTGGCAGCCAGTCCCACTGCGGCTTGCCCCCAGACAAGGGCTCTGCAGACCCTGCTCTTGCTGCCTGGGGGGGGTCCCTGGGCATAGAGAGTTTCTCCTTCCAGAGAGCTGTGGCGAGAACTGAGCCCTTCTCTCCTCAGCCCCATCCCTATCCCATTCCCACATCTCCGTGTCTGGCGGCTGGACCTTTCTATATGTACATTCTTTTATAAGATGAACTTATCAAATGCAAACCCCATGTCACTGAAATGAAATCATTTCATGCATGACCACCCTTTCCTTTTCTCTCTCTTCCCCCCCCATCCCACCCCTTTTCTTCCTGCGGCCACTGAAACCTCTTCATCATTGCAAAGCCCAACCCAGGCAAAGCCCGACCCAGGCCAGCAAAGCCTAGCTGCGGTTCAGCTGTGGTTGGTGCCAGGGCTTTGCTGCGGCCCCTGCTCCAGCTCAAGCCCCTGGGGGCACTTTGCTGTTAAGGGAGTGTGGGTCTGACCCACGGTCCTACCCAGCCCCACTGAAGACCAATGCACGTCTCCCATCCCCACTGGGTCCTTGTCTGGTCCTGATCTCGGGCAGTGCCAGGCTGTGTGTCACCAGCTGGAAAACAGGGCTGGGTTTGATGCCTGGATCAGAGCCCTTTGGTGTTCCCAGCAATGGGCAGAGAGAAACGCCAAACCTCAGGAGCCAGCTTGCTTTCACAGCCCTGCTTTGCTGATTTTTATGCCTGCAAACATACAGAGGTCATGAGTGCCTGAAATCTGGCTGGAGCAGTGGATCCTGGCAGCGCAGCATCTGTAACAGGGCTTTGGCGTGGTGTGGCTTTGGCACGTGCCAGGTGGGTGAGTGGGCTGGACCACCACCTCCAGCAGCCTGGCTGGCCACCCTCACCTGGCAAAGGCCACCCACCCTCCGCGGGACACCGGGTGCTGCAAGACTGGCCCCTCCATCAGCCACTCGAGCTGAAAGCACTGACAAACACTGGGCGTTTAAAAATAGCAGGGTTTTTTTGCACATAGTGGGAGCGCTTTCCCTGCCAGTGAGCAGGGACTGCGGGAAGGGCCTACAGGAAAAAAAAAACAAGTGAGGAAGAAAACTCTTATTTAAAAACTCTATCAGTGTTTCAGGCTGGGCATCCCAGCCGGTGGCCAAGGCGGGGAGGTTGGAGCGAACTGCTTCACTCGTGACCCGTTAAATGCTTCATGTTTAATTTATGCCTTGTCATTAATGAAAGAAGAAACAGCTGCTGCCACCCAGCCCCAGCTGGGGGCTTTGTGGGGGGGCAGAGGAGGGAGTGGGGGTACTGGGGAGGGCACCTCCTCTTTGGCCCCCAAGCGGGTGCCTGGGCCGGCAGAGGGGCCGGGGGAAGCGTGGGCAGGGTCCGGCTGCCTGTGGGGCTGCTCTGCTCTCTCCTCCTGGCTCCTGCTTCCTCTCTAGGAAGGACCAAATTCCAGCAGCACATCATCCCAGTGGAACGCGACGGCACTTTGACCATGTATTTGTATTGAATTTACCTCTGTGCCAGTGGGTGCTTGGGAGCATGTGTGTTGGGGTGTGACTGGAAGAGAGTGGGGTAGGAGGCTGTGATTTTAGCTACATTACTGTCAGGATGAAGAATTAGCTATTGCCCTGCAAGAGAAATATTTTTGCATTAAGAGAGATTTCGCAGTTAAAGACCACCTGCTGAATTAATCTGTGGGTCAGCTGGAGCTGCTGTATAACCAACCGCCCGCCAAAGCCGTGCTTATAGAACACCGACGTATAATAGCATGTAAATATATCACAACTTGTTCTCCGCTGCTCCGTTGTCTGCAGCCAGCGGAGCAGGCATGGCCACGGCCATGGCCTGCCGAGTGCGGGAGGCAGTTAGGGCTCTGAGCTGATTTCCCCCTGAGGCTGGTGGTTTAAGTCTGGGAATTTATTGCCTCTAAAAAGCATTTGCCCTCTTTAAATCCCCTCCGCTTCAATCAGAGCACGGCCAGGTTTGCTAGGATGGGGAGAAGCAAGGCAAGTGGGTTCAGCACAGCTGCTTCTGAGGGATGGGGGATTTATTCACCAAAAACCTCCAAGATCAGGAACAGATAGGAAAAAAACCCCAAAGCAACAAAGCAGCCTGGTGCCCGTGTTTCACCTGCTCTTCCCTGCTGCGTGGGACGGGCTCCGTGGTTCTCTGCCTGCTGCAGCCGCCCGCCCCGTCCCTGTCTGCCCGTCAGCCACGGGTTGGCCAAGTTAATGAAGGACAACGTGCAGGGCCACCGGAGTAGAGAGGCAGGTGGGTGACGCGTGCTGGGGAGAGCGGGGTGCAGGGGGGTCTGGGTGGGCACTGCCGGTGGAGGGGGAGCAAAGGGAGCTGCTGGTTAATCACTGAGCTAGGGGTGTTTTGCAGCCCAGCCTGCTGGGGAGCGATGAAGCGCACACACGTCCTAATTGAGGATGGACGTGATCTTCTGGTGACCTCCTCTGGTCCTGTGTCCCCAGACCCTGGCTGCTCCAGGGGGTCGCTGTGCAGGGCTGAGCTCTGCAGGACAGGGACGTGTTGGCTGCGACTCCCCAGGGAGCCTGGGGCGTCCCTGGGCACAGGGGCTTGGTTGCCTGTTCTGTCCAATGGCTGGAGAAGTCCTTGGCATGGTTTTGGACCAGTCCTCATGCTCTCCCAAACATTTTCCACATGTGCAAAGGACGTCCTTCGGATGTTTTGGAGGGGGTTTTGGAGAGTCCAGGCCAGCAGCCATCTCGTGCTCCAGATGCCCTTGGGTGTGTCGGGACTGTGCGGCTGTGCCTGGTGGGCAGGCCCCCGTCCCTACCTCGCTATGAGCATGGAGCATCTCAGCACCTGCAGGGACAGAGCTAAAGTCACAACGCCAGCAGCAGGTTTGGCTCCCACTCTTTGCTGCCTTGTGGTAGCAGTTACTGCCCCATTGCCCTCGAGGGCTCATGAGAAGTGTTTTTTTTTTCCCCACCCACAGCCCCAGTCGTGATCCTTCCAAGCAGGCTTGGATGCTCAAGGGCAGGTGCTCAGCACGGGAGCTACCACAGTGGGGACGGGTGGGTTAATTTTGCGGTGGAGGCTTGTGGGCCAAAGAGCTGGCTGCTGGCTCTGCTGGGCTGCAAATGCCACCGGAGGCACGTTCATCCCTGATTAATGGAAACTGAAAAGCAGGATCCTGAGGACCCGCGGCTCCCCTGCCCCCTCCCCGCTGTGGGCTGCCACTGCCAACCCTCGTCCTGTGCTGCCGCCGGGTTTGTCCTGCGCAGAGCAGAGGATGACGGGTCTCACCTTGCCTTTCTGCGGCAGAAGAGCTGGCAGCGAAGCCCCGCGGCCGCAGCCTGCGCCCTGCCTGCAGAGCTGGTGCTGGGACACAGCCACTGCCCTGCTCCCCCCGCTCGCCCTCCCCACCACGTTGGTATTGATTTGACCTGAACTCGCTTTAACGTGCTGTGATTTCTTTCAATTAGGCTTTAAGCGAGGTCTCTGCGGCATTCGATAGAGCCGGCCCCAGCGTGGTGCCTGGAGCAGGATGGTCCAGAGGGAGATGCTTAGGGATGCTCCCACACCCCTGACAAGAGCATCCCTCCATGCCTTATTCTCCTCAGGTCCCATGAGGATAATCCTGCTGTTTAAAGGTTCCTCCTTGTCCCCTCTGCATTTCCTAGCTCCTTCCTTCACTTGGACTGGTGGCTTTGCTGCCCCAGCCCATAGGACAGTTTAGCCACATCGTTAGCTGGCTCGCCTTCCTAATTGAGACAAGCGCCCGACCTGCATGGTCTCCCCTGTTCTGTGCAGGAGCAGCCCCCCCACCAGGCAGAGCCAAACCAAACCAAACCTGAGCAACCCTCATCTTCCCATCCCTGGCAAAGCCGCCTTGCTTTCCCCTTTCTCCTTGGTGGCTGTCACTTCCTCGGGGATGTACTTAGCAGAGTCGGGGCTCGGTGTCACATTGTTTCCGGCAAACTAATGGGCAGAAGGCTTGTTTTCAGAGATTGTACAGAGCAGAAATCCCTGCACTTCATCTCCAGCTGCAATTACTGAAGCCAAGTCGATGCGGTTGATGGTAATAGGATGGTAACACTGTCTGAATTTGTATTTAATGCTGATTCCAAGGGTCTACAATTTTCATCAGCACCACATGACTTTTTATAGAACAGAAAAATGTGAGAGCAGTTAATGAGCTGTAATTCTGGAGAGCTTCTGCCTTGATTGGGACTAATTATTTTCTTTATAAAAATAATTAACAATCCACACAACCTATAGAGTGAAAGGCATGTGGCATTAATTAAAGCAAGCGGTATTTTCAACGCACCTTTATCTCCCCTTTCCCAGCACAACCTGGTGGTGTTGCTCTGCAGAAAGCCAAGCTGGGCACAAGCTTGCGTCGGGGCGAGGGCTGGTGTGGGGTGAAAAGGGCAGGTCCTGAGCAAGGGGGCTGCATCCAGATCCCCCCTCCGCAGCCTCCCAGCCCTGTGTGTGCCGTAAAACCCCTCATTTGGGTAGGAAAGGCTGTTTTGGCTAGAGTAAGTTGATGGTTTTCATGCGTGGGCTGTCCGTGATGGGTGCGGAGGGGATGCTGGGGGTATCTCTGGTTTTTGGTGAGGAGCAGCTGGTGGGACCCCGGGGGCTGCAGGGGGCAGCGCCGGGTACTGTCGTTTGCTGTGGGGCATCAGGATACCCCAAAACCAAGATGGTCCCTTTGCACAGGCTAAGCCCTCGTTCTCCAGCGCTCTGAGATCCTGGGGCTTGTCCTAGGTGAACGTGCCCCGGCACCGATAGCGCGCGGGGCTCTGTCTGCTCAGACACACGCTTACATAATATACAATTGTTAACAAGACTAATTCCTCTATTTTCCTGGAGGTATTCCGAGAACTAATGAATATATTTGCATAATCTTGATTTTGTTTATGAGTAATTCTGGATTATCCAAATGTGAATAACACCGGGGCTTTGGCGTTCTAGATTGCCTTTCAGCTGAGGATAGCAAAGCATTTTACAAATATTAGTTCAGCCTCACAAATCCCAGCAAGCAATAAAATTATTATTACACCCAATTAAAGATGGATGTGCTGAAAAGTGAAATGATTCTCTCCAGCCCCTCCTGGCAGCGTCTGCCATGGGGGCCAGGAGCTCAGGGATGCGCCTGC
Organism: Gorsachius goisagi; assembly: GCA_018403395.1. Lineage (NCBI taxonomy): Eukaryota > Metazoa > Chordata > Aves > Pelecaniformes > Ardeidae > Gorsachius > Gorsachius goisagi. The sequence continues at coordinate 41,332 of BOSO01013149.1, forward strand.
CTCCTCCGAACCTTCCCCCTAGGGAGCAGCAAGCCAATAAATATCCTCCTCTTCCTTTTGGGGGATGGTTTGAAACAATATTCAAAGTTGCGTGGTGGCGTGGATGGTTGGGGAGAAGACCTGGGAGCAGCGAGGGAGGTTTATTTCTGGCTCTGACCCCCAAACAGTCCTGGGTGCTGCAGCACCAAACCCCCCGGTGACTGCAGTGTGGTGGGTTTGGCATGGCCATACCAACCTCTCCCTCCTTGGAGCGCAGTGGGAGGAGGAAAGGACCCGTCTTCCCTCCCAGAAACTCTGCATAACTTAAAACCCCCTCACCAGTCCTTCCTGGGCAGCTGGCAAGACCACCAAGGTGTTTCCCACGGGACCAGGGAGTGTTACGGGGAAGGAGGATTGGAGTCAAACCAAACCCTCCCATCCACAAGCTGCAATTTGGGAATTTCCCAGCTCAGCTGACAAAGGAGATGTGATACAGGGAGGCAAAGGGGCTCTTCTGGCCATAAAAAGCAGCATGAGGCTGTGGGGGTAAAGCCCGCTTGCCACCTCCCTTCCTGGGCTGGGAACGTCGTAGGCTTGTCTCTCCAGCAGGAGAAATCTGTTGCTTAATTCGTTTCTGCGGGAGCTAATTGCTGCCCATGCATCCCCACGTGGGGACATCTGCTCCTCGTTGCGTCACTGAGCTGTCCGAGCCCTCTGTGACCCTGGCAGAGCAGCCCTGGGCATCTCAGCGGAATGGATGGTTGGGAGACAAGTCCCAAATGGGGCGATAGCCAGGGACACCCATCTCACCAGACCCCCCCAGGCGTGGCAGACCAATTTTTGCTGGTTGCTGCCTGGGGCTCCCCGCTACCGCCTGCTGTTCATGCTCAGCTCCTCTGATTTTGGCAGCCCCATGGGACAGAGCGGCATGGGAGATGCCCCCAGACACCTGGGTTGGGGACACCCACTCGGATGCACCCGTGTGTCTGTCCTGGGGGATGGGGGGGGAATTTGAGCATTTTTAAACATTGGAGTTGATTCAAGCTGAGCCCTTTGGGTTGCTGTTCATTAGCCGCAGGGAGGCATGGGGTGGCTCAGTGGTTTATTAGTGGGGTGCTGTGACCTGAGTGTCCCTGTCCCCAGCCTGGATGGGTGAGGCCATCGTCTTCTCTGTGCTCTCCCCGTCAACCGGAGTCGTTCCCAGGGCAGCGCTGCAGGCAAGCAGCAGCTGCGGGCACAGGTTGGTTTTTTGGAGTTATCTGAGTGGTAGGACCTCCAGTGTGTTTTCCCCGCTTCTTTCAGTGGCAATTTAAAAAAAAAAAGCAAATTCAGGGAAAGGAGGAAAAAGCTTTGCGTGAGCGGCAAAGGGAGCATTCCTGCTCCAAGTGGATCTTCTCCAGCCGTTTTCTCCTTGCTGCCTCCAACGTGCCTTATTACTAATTCATTTTTAAAGTGATCTCTCAGTGCTCCCAGGAGCTTCTGGTAACTGTGTGCTTACAATCCCCTATTTGATTAAAATTTAATGAGCTATGTTATTGGCAAATACACTATTTCGCTGCTGTTCACCATGCCAAACGGCGTGGGGTTTTGGACAAAGGAGGGAATCAGTGCATCGCAGAGAGCACTTGTAAGGACCAAGCACCATAGATGTGGCATCCCATGGCCTGGCCCTGCCATCGTTTGGCAGCACGTGGGGTGGCTCCCTCCTTAAAGAGTGAGCCCAGGCCCACTGGGAGGATAGCAATCTCCAAAGATCCTGGATTAACCTATGCGAGGAACTGGAATCTTGTGTGCAAGCACGGCCCCATCCATGGCAGCCAGCACTGAAGCAAGGCGCTGGATGGGGGGGGGGGGGTTGGCTTGAACCCAGGGTGCTACAGTGGCACAGGGGATGCTCCCTGGGTGGGGGGGCTGGCACTGTGCAGCCCGTTGGGTGTGAAAGTGCTCTCCAGCCTGACCACATTGCAGATAGTGGCAAAGCACTTCTTTTCTGGGATGTCTTTCAGTTTGTTTTTTTTATAAAACCCTCCTAAAACGTTAAGTGTCATCTCCCAGTGCTCCTCTGCTTCCAGCTCCCAGTGTTGTGTTGGGAAGTGCCCAAGCACAGCCACTGGGCTCCCCTGTGCTGCCCGTACCCTGCCCTTCGCCCAGCGAGGGTTTGCCCTGCGCAGCTCCTGGGCGAGCAATTAATGAGAATTTGAAAATCCAGGCTTTTCCTAATCCCAAGCTCTACGAGGGCTGCGTAGGGTTACCCCTGAGCTTGGCCGTCAGCTCTGCCCCCTTCGCTGGGGCTTCTCCAGGCTGCCTGGGGGGCAATAGCAGGGATGGGGTCTGGGAGTGCAGTTTGTGGCCAGCTGGGAGAAGAGTGGTCGTGGGCAGGGTTTAGTGTAAGCTCTGAGCCCCAGTCCCTCCTCAGACCAGTCTCTGCCATGCCAGGGTCACTCAGGAGCCTGGGAGTCTCCTAAAACATGGGTTGGGGGTGTGCAGGATTGCTGTGATGTGGTGCAGCTCAGGGTGATGTCCGTACTTTCAGCTCTGCAGACACCAGGGAGAAGCCAAGGCTCCTTTCCTATTCCCTGATTGAGGAGAAAAGCAGCTCCTTCACAGGTATGGGAACCTGCAGGGTATTTGTCTAAGGATTTGAGAATAGGAAAGGCACAGGATGGTCCCCCCGAGAGCAAGCCCAGCCCTGCAGCGTGCAGGTGCTGACGGGCACAAAGCACCGCAGGGACCTCCGAGCCGGCAGCGTGGGAGGCACAAGATGCTGCACAAACCGCTCGAGACCGGGCAGCGGTCCAGGTTTCCTTTAGAAATTAGATGACCGCATGCCATATTCCTCGGGTTTTTCTCTGCTGTCGCTGCCAGGCGGTTGTCGGAGTCATCCCGGATTGCTGGCAGCGAGGGAAGGTGACGCTGAGCCCTGCAAGGGTGCTCGGGGGGGAAGAGGGATGGGAAGCGTCCGAGGGAGAAGGAGACTCAGCCGTGGGGAGCCAGGAGAGGCTGTGCTTGCCCTCGTGCCTGACCCTACCTAAGACAGTCCATGGGAGCATCGCTTTCCCCCGTGGAGTTTTACGCTTGGCCAGGGCCGTCCATCCCGTGCTGCACGGCGGGAGCCACCGCCACCGCCAGCTGGTGCCCAGGACAGAGCCCTCCCCGCGGGCTGCGACCGCACGGCATCCCCTGAAGCATCTGGCAGTGACCCTGCGTCGCTACCGGGGCCTCTTCCAGCAGGGAAGCTCCTCTGTTCTGATTCAACCATGCATAGCAAATCAATGGCTGGAAAATAAAGAGCCAAGCTGCTTTTTTGGCCCGGGATGTGCTAAGAGCAGGTTGTTAAACCTTCCTGCAGTCCAAGAAGCAAAAGGAGCCACAGCCATATCCCGAGCTTGCAGCAGGATGCAGGGTTCCCGGGAGCGGGAGGGGGAGGTGAGTCACGTCTGGCAAAAATGGGATGAAAAATGTGTATTACAGAATTGTATTTCTCTTCTGTGTTGAAACTGCCTCAAGAAAACCACGCGCTTTTCTGCAGCTGGTGCCTCTGCTGATGCACAGAAAAAATAGTGGGGAGAAGATTAAAATTGAACTGGCTTGGAGTCTGTGTAATCAGGGAAAAATATCTCGGTGATTTGCTATTATAATTTTCAATAACAAACTGCAGGGCTCCTGCCGCACTAATAATAACAGTTTGAATGAGGTGGGGAAAGAACCTGCCATGGGGTGTTTTTGTGTCTGTGTTTGTGGGAAGCACTTACAATTTTCCCCATCTCCTAATTTTGAAGAGGTATTTTTAGTGCATATTTCAAAGAGCTTTACATAAACACATCTGCTGGAGTTTTTGCTGGAAGTGTCTTTACAACCTTCTTTTCTGCCCCCTCCCTCTCCTGGGACAAAGGAACGGTTCGATCATTTTCTTTTTCAATCAGATGAGCAAAGCCAGAAAGCAAAAGAGAAAATAAAAGGGTCATTTTGCTAGCGCTAAAAGGCTTCTCAGCCCAAAGTGGTGGATTTTAGAAACGCTGCGAGCATCTCAGCCCACCCTTTCCAGGACCAAGAGCCTAGGGCAGACGCACATCAGAGGTGGCCGTGGCAGAGAACCACGGGGATGCAAGAGAGTTGGGACCTCAACTCGCCACCTGCCCCCTCCTGCGAAGCCAAAACCTCCAGGCAAGGAAAGGAGAGGAAAGAGGAGATACTTGATCATGTGTCCATGCACTTTTTGCACGTTCGTCAGGAGAAGGGGCAAGAGCATCCCTGGTGCAAGCGGCTGTGGGCACAGGAGTTTCTCCTGTTTCCCCTCGGGGAGGTGCGCCTGGCGCCGCAGACTGTGTCCTTTCACGGCCTGATGTTCCCAGTCCCCAGGCGAGGCATCCATCACTGGTTTAATGCCAGTGAAACATTCACAGCTAATAGGTTCATCAGAGATGCTTTAACCTTTTTTGGTTTTGGGGCTCCGGTTGGCTGGAGCCGCTCCTACCTTTTCAGCAGGGGCTGTAGAGATGATGGGAATGTGGAGCCAGCCGGGGCTGAAAAGGGCAAGGTAGTAAAGTTTCCATACTGGCTTACCAAATACTCTGTCCTGAGCTTGGAAATGCTGTTGGTGCAGGTCTGCCAAGAGCAGTCAGTGCTTGGGGTCTCCAACGTGCTCATGTATGTGGCCAGGTCCCCTTCAGCACCACAGTCTTGCCTGGGCTGTGCATCCAGCACCCAACCCAGCTGCGTGTGCAAAGTAAAATAAAGGATAAAAATAAAAGGCTTGGTTAGCATGATCCAGCCCCAGTGTGCTTACGCTGCTGCTTGCAAAGCAGCGGGGAAGGGCAGAGGAACTGCAGCCAGGCCATGGACTGCTGGAGTCAGTCCTGTGGAGGCAAGGGACGATGCTGCTGAGCTTGGAGACATGGCCTGGTGGCAGGGTCCGGCAGCTGAAAGGTCACTAGGAAGGCAATTTTCCCGCTTTTCTCTCTTGAGATGAGGAGCTGAGTTACTGCAGGGAAAAAGGATGATTGATGAAAGCTTTGTGGCAGGAGAGTGCTGCAGGGCCGGGGCAGAGGAGCTCAGCCAGGACACGGGAGCCTGCAGGCAGGGGAGGGCAGCTGCCCGGCCCCGGCAGCACTGAGACGCCAGCACACAGGGATTTCAAGTGCACACCAAACCTGCACCGACTGAATGTCACTGCGGGGCTGGAGGGGACGGGTGTTGCTGGGCTCAGCTCCCGGACAAGCATGTGTCACCAAGTGCCACATTTCATGGCCTGATGAGATGGCACTTGGCCATGGCACCGAGCGTGGCAGCCCGGGATGGAGGAGTGGGGATGGGTTGTGAGTTAGCTCTGCACCCCAAGGCAGCAAATACCCCGTGCCTTCGCTCCCCGAGGCAGCAAATACCCCATGCCTTCGCCCGTCCTTGCAAAGGGTGCCTGGATCTGCCGGTGGGCAGGAAGGACAGTGCAATCCCACAGGGGCTAACGGCAGGGAGGAATATTTCCCTGTGGCTGAGCTGGTTCAAGCCTCCAACCCTGCTCTGGGGCCAAGGCTCACCCACGGGGCTCACCCATGACTCTGCAGGCCACAGCATGACTTTAACAACTTCCCTGCACAAACTCCGTGAGGGGCTTTTGCTAAGCCCAGAACATCTCCCAGATCTTGCAAATGCTCTGCACAGCCTCTCCAGTTCACAACCTCTCCGGTCTTGCATGTTCCTTGGCCTCTGCAGGGCCATGGCCTCATCCTGCCATCCATGTGCACGGCCACCTCAAGCTCCTGTAAGATTCCTGGTGCGAACACCTCCTGCCAAGCCCATCGCTGACTTTCTATTTTTCCCCAGCAAATGGTGATGTCCAGTCCTAAAGGGAGCCAGTGCAGAGCGTGGGGTCCACAGTGTGGTTAACTGGCCTCAGCAGTGTCCCCATAATCTGGGGGCAACCTGCCAGCCCCCCAGGGAAGAGAGGCAGGACGGGGTGGCGTTGGGTGACAGGGCTCTGTGGGACGCTGCTGGCAGCGGGGAGCCCAGTGGGATTCGGAAATGTGATGTGCCCTTGGGAAAGGCTGGTGGGAAGCGTATCGGGCAGTTTGTAAAAGTAAACAGGGACCCCCACACCTTGCAGCTGGGCTGCCGGCACCCACCCCATTTTCCTCCAAACAGCCACAGTGTTTTACAGTGGTTTCTCCACCCGCCTTTCAGATCAGGAATATGTGGGTTCTTTTCTACCAGTGATCTTTTCTGCATAATTTCTATTAGGGCAGCAATAGATCATTTCTTTCTGCTGTCAACGCATTCTGTCAGGGAAGGAAAACATGGGAGAGCCTAAATCTGATACCAAAACACGAGGCAGGCTGGCTGGGTTGTGACAAGTGGTGAAAGGTGTGGGCTGGTGGGAGAGGCAAGGGTGTGCCTGCTGCTTCCCTCCCAGCCGCTGAAAAGCTGGCAAGAATCGCCATGAACCCAAAAAACCCCTCTTGGACTGGGGACTGCTGCAAAGGGAAGGGACAAGGTGAGCCGTCCGCAGAGGGAGGCTGCACAGGGTGTTTTGTGCTGAGCTGGCGGCAGGCAGTCCTCGCTCCGAGGGCAGAGTGGTGTTGGATGCCCAGAGTAGGGGATGCCCAGACAAACCCCAAGCATCCTTCCTGCCTCCTCTTCCTCCTGCCTGCTCTGGCGTGCATCTCTGTGGGCAGCACATCCCCTGTGCTGGGCAAGCCCGGTGCTTCCAGCTGCATTGCCCCGAGCGTCCTCACTGCCCTCCCAGGGCCGGCTCTAGCAAAGCACCTGCAGAGGCTTTCTCCTTTCTGCTGCAGGCAGGGACTGGCAGGGGAAGGCATGACAGTCTTCTCCTTTGAAGCCATGGTAATCGTTCACCCCAAACTTCTCCTTCTCTGGAGATATTCAGAGCCCGCCTGGAAGATGTCCTGTGCAACACGCTCTAGGTGAACCTGCTTGAGCAGGGGGTTGGACTGGATGATCTCCTGAGGTCCCTTCCAACCCTTGCCATTCTGTGATTCTGTGAACTGCAAGCACTTTTGTATCAGTCATGAAAGACACGAAAGACGACAAAAACAATACATGCTTTTACATATATATTCAATCAGTGTCTACGGAGCTTAGTGCAAGGGGATTACTAGCCAGTTTAGAGTGTTAGTGACTCTCGGCATTCATCAGAGGAGAACATTTGGTTGAATTGAAGCCAGCCTTTGATGGGATTGGAGAATAATTATTTCCATCAATAATTACTTCCAAGCCCAGAAGAAATGGTTCCTAGTGCGTCGTAGGACAGGAGTCCTTGGTTGCCTCAAGGCCAATATGTTTTAACCCCAGGACCTGAAAAATCTCATTAGTGGGAGTGGAGGCTGGGGCAAGAGGGACATTGCCCACCGTGTTGGGGTCCCTTCTGCAAGGCAGCAATGCCCCAGCGTGCTGCCAGCCTGGGGAGGAACCCTCCCGCCTCTGCTGCTGCAGCTGATCCAGCCCAGACTTTGCACAGGTCATTAATTTGGGGACATTTTTAATGGACCCTAATGATTGAGCCTCAGAAGGCTGTTCTTAAAAGGGATTCAGGAAAGACCACAAGCTAATTAGCTCGCACAAAGAAAGCAATTAACCATGTAGCTTCCCGGATGGTTAAAAATAACATAGACGCTGGGAAGCGACTGGGGGATTTATTACAAGCAAAGTAATAGATTTTTAAAGCCAGAGAGACCATCGGATCAGCCAGTGTCACCTCCTGCATGTCCTGCACCAGAAATATTTCACCCGGCTTCCCGCTATTGAACCCTGTCGCTTGTATTTGGCTGATGCACATCCTTAAATGTTCAGGGATTACAAAATGGGCTCTGAGAAAGAGTCAGCAATTAAAGAAAGCTGGGGGTTGTTGAGAGAGAAAACACAGGTGAGAAGAGAGGGGTGACCCTTCTGCAGGTGCTCCTGTGCCAGCTCCAGCCCCGAAAAGTGTTGCTCATGGCTGGGGCAGGCAGCAGGATGTTCCCTGGGGCATGCAAGCCCCCAGCTGTGCCTAACCAGGGATAACACCATGCCATTTTAGCATTGCATTAGTCTTTAAGCACTCTCTTGGCCTCATTTAACCCCCTAGATGTGCACCCACACCCTGCCCTGGACCTTTTTTCCTGACCCCACAGCCCACGTGTGATGGTTTGTGAAGATCTCGGCAGCCAAAGCAGCCTCCCAGCATCCCTGAGCCACTGCGACTGCAGGGCTGGCAGGGGGACATCCCAGCCTCCCCCTGCTCCAGGGTGGCCCAGGGGCTGTGGTGTGCTGCTTTCTGAAGGGAGGAGGTAGGTTGGGTGGCAGACACAGCAGTGGGACCTTGCAGAGCTGACCTGGGGATGGCTAAACCCCAAAGCAGCACCCACAGCTCGTTTCTGAGACAGGCTTCAAAATGTTAATGGGAAGAAATGGGGACACTCTCCCCCAGCTGAGCCCAGCCTACCGTGGGTGCCACTCTGCAGCCAGGTCGGGCTTGGACATGCTGATGCTTGCTTTATTTATTCAAATAATACTCTGGATGACACCAAAAACATAGCGTTCTTGGCACCCCTGCTGGGTCTGGTTTATGGCTTTCTATTAATCTTTCTGTTCTTTGAAATAAACATCCATGGGACCTGGAAACCTATTTATTTTCCTCCCAAGTGTCTGAGCTCAGGCTTGTTTGGGTTTGTTTTCTCCATTTGTCTGCTTCTCTCCACTTGAGCTTGCCCGCCCAAGCCCCAGTGTTTCTTGAAGACCCCTCACTCCAGGCTTTCCATGCCCTAGCTCTGCTCTCATGGTCTCCCCAGGGCTCTTGCAGGCACCTGCCTGGCCCAGGTGGTTCCCCTTGGCCCTGCTGGGCTGTCCCAGGTTCTCCAGTATGGGCTTTCAGCAGGACCAGGTGTGTTTACTGGCCCAGCAGGAGCAGGGAGAAAGGTTGTCCTCTGGCTGCCAAAGCTTTGCTTCCACTTGGGTACTGGTGAGGGGGGTAAGATGAGATTGTGTGGTGAGGTGTTGGCAATGCTAATAGCAGGTTTGGGGAATAGCATTTGAAATACAAAAGCTTTTTTTCCACCAGAGTGCAAGACCAGTGCTGTGTCTGCAGAGCTGGTGAGCTAAAACCCACAGCCCAGAGGAAGATGCCCAGGGGTGCTGGTCTGATCTGCTGCCATTGCCCCTTGCTGTCACATTGGATCTGGACCCTGTGTGGTCCCTGCAGTACGGGGCTGTCCAGCTGCTCCTCGGCTATGTGATGCTCGTGGCATCTCTGCCTGAAAGCTGAGCATAGCATGCCTGTGCTGGGGCACAGCTTGGCTTGGAAATGGGAGCTTTCCAGAGCCGTGTAGGAGTATTTCCCACCGCAGGGCTGAGCACCACAGGCTCAGGAGGCCTGAGAGCAACGTGCAGCTCTCCTTCACAGCAGCACGGGTCCTATCTGCAGGAAGGAAAGGGGATTTACCAGTACATGGGAAACCTTCACCCAATGAGCCCAGTTCTTTATTGCTCTCTTTCTCTCCCCTTGCTCCTGCAGCGGGACGCTCAGCTGCCTGCCGTACCCTGCAGAGGACAGACATCCTGAAAATCTGAGTGGCCGTGCAGTCAAGGAGACCTCCACCATCAATGGCTTTGCAAAAGGCAAGGAGAGACGAGACCATGCTCACCGCAGGTCACGCAGGTAGGAGCCAGGGCTGTGCACAGGGGCACCCCAAAGCAGGGGGATGGCAGAGGGGGCATCTGTGACTTTACCCAGCCCTTCTGGGGGTCTGTGAGAGCTGGGGATGGGTTAGATGACCATGTGAGCATACAGCAAATGTATGCAATTGTATGAACCCCCCATCTGTGTTTGCGGGGCAAAACCTGCAGTTTGCTTCCACTCCACATTTTGCACAGCTTCCTTGCAGGTAGCCCTGACTGGAAGGCAGGTGACCTGCCAGCATCCCTGTGTGCCGCCAGGTCTGCAAGGTACCCTTGGCTGGGCACCGCTCTCGGCAATTCCCCTTTCCCCACACCTAGATCAGGCCAGCAGCTTTGGCTTCATTAGGACACAGCTTCATTATCAGTTCATCATTAGCCCGTGACAACCTGAGAGGGGAAAAATGAATTGAACATTGTAAATGAGGCAGCAAGGGTCTCTGAGCCCTGCCTGCTAAACTATCTGTGGGATTAAAGCCTCTCTGTTTGGTCAAAGATGCTGGAAAGAAAGAGCAAGAAAGCACATTTCATATCTTCATATTTCAGGCTAACCGGAACAATAAGCGTTAGTGTATTTTTAATTAGACTTTGATCACAATCACGGAGAAACAATTAAAATCAGATCAGCCCAGGGAGAAAGCTTCCACATCAAGGACAAAAGGCTTTATCTTGCAAGAGGGAGAAGGGCTCTACAGAAATCCCCTGCGGCCACGTGGCATGGCCAGAGGTTTCTCCCCACTCTCCCTTGGCCGTGGCAGTGCCTGGCTGTGGCTCTGGGCCAGGCGAGGCTGAGATGCACCCAGACCTGTTTGCTGGGGAGCCCAAATCTGTGGCAGGGGAGAGCACATGGGAGCTGGGGTTGAGCATCCTGATAACTGAGGGGCTGAGATGGCTGTTCAGGTCCCTGGTTTAGGATGGACCCTTAGGGTGGCTTTGGGCAGATGTTTGAGCTTAGCAACAATGAGCTGACTTGGAGAACACTTTCTTCTACCTTAATGCAGAAAAAAGATCCACCAAGCCTGAAGCGTACTGTATCTTCTAGCAGCGCTTCTGCCGGTCGGTGAAATCCTTGGGAGGAGAAAGAGTGGGAAGAATCTGGGTGCTCCTTGGAACCACGGTGTGGTTGCACCTCGTTTACTGCACCAGAAACACTCAGCACACGGTTATTCACAGTTCACAATCTTAGCATACAGTTTTGTTTTGCAGAGCAATTTGGAGGGGGAAAAAAAAGAAGAGTATTAAAAGCACTAAGCAATTGGCTTTTTATGGTGGTGTTATTTTGGTAGTAATTCAAGCCCTGGATGAGCAAGTGTCGGGGGCAGTGGAGCCTGAGTCCCCCCCACCACTGACGGGTCAATGTGCTGTGACATTTGTTCTGTGTTAGGACTATTATTAAACATAATATTTATTCCTTCTGCAGAAACTGCATAATTTTTGGCCTGATTCTGTAGTGACGATCTCACAGTGTTTTCCAGACATGGGGCTGCCTTCGCATGTTCCCCACTAGTGGTGACTCCTGCCAGCAGGGCGAGAAGCAGGGAAACTGAGGCACGAACCCAGCCCCCTCATTTCTGACAGTGTCTGCCCTTTTCTTAGGGTCACTAGTCCCCAGTTTTGCAGATGCCTTGGGGAGCTGGCTCTGCCCCCCGCAAACCTTACCCCTGGATCCATTTGGGGATCCACAGGTGGATCTGGGGGTCAGTTTGGGGATCTGCAGGCCAATTTGGGGATCTGCGGGCCACTGCCAGCTGCCCCCTGTCTTTATGAGCCTTTGCTTTGGTTAATGCGTAGTCACAGAGTATCTGCCATATTTTCAGCCCAGTACTCTGAATTAACTTAACCGTGGTATTTGCTTTTCATTGAAACATAATGCAATTCAGTATCATGTTTAAAAAAGAAATGAATTTACAGGAGGGTTTTTTTCTTCAAGGTTTAACAACTGTGTAAGAGATGCATATCTCATTAAATTACCATAGCATCTCAATAAACATATATATTTCTAATCAATTGCTATTTAACATATGTCAAGTCTTTTATTATCATTAGATGCATCTGGTTGCCATAATTATTGTATGGAAATTAAATACCAATTAATTATTTAAAGCATATTTACAAAGAGCAACGAAACCTATAAATCTGCTACAGAGTCGTTAACCTCAGCAAACACGTTTTAAATAATCAGCCAGTGCCACTGTGGTGTACAGTGGCGGTCTCATTATATCTCCATTAAACCCATGGAGGAGACGCTTCATTTAAAGTGTGACCAAATTATGGGGTATATGGGGTAATTAGGTGCTCGCCTGCACCCCGGGTCCACTGCGAAAACTCATCTCTCTGCCCTGGATGTCCCTGAGGTGAGGATGGCGGCAAACAGGAGAGAGCGGTCCCATATGAGCTGATTCAGACAGTGCTTTTATAATTTTAATTTTTTTTGTTTTGTTTTGTTCTCCCCCCCTTTCCTCAGCCCCTCGTGCAATGGGGAGCGTGCACCACCACCAGCCCGGGGGAAGAAGAAGAAGAAGAAATCCAGCCACAAGAAGCGAAGGAGGTGAGGGTGGCCATGGAGGCGTGTGGGGCGGGAGGGGACGGGCAGCCCTTGGCTGTGTGAGGAGGGGAAAAAGCCAGTGTAAAATGGAGGCTGGGTACCCTACAGAGCGGTGCGAGGGGCTGGGGGCTTCCACCGGCCCAGGGAGGCGGTGCCATTTTCTCACCCTCCCCTCAGGGTGGCAGAGGCTGGGCTGGGGCTCACCCTGCAGCCAGTCCTGGGGGGGCCCGGGACCCCCTGGGGGGATGCCGCTGGCAAGAGGGTAAGGGTTGGGGTGGCCAGGGAGGGCTGTGGGGAGCCCTGCGGTGCCTAACACCCCTCTGCCTCCTCAGGTCTCCCTCCTACAGCCCCTTGCCTGTGAGGAAGAAGAAGAAGAAAAGCTCCAAGAAGCGAAAAAGAAACAGGTATTTTTCCCCCTGAAAATGTAATTCCCCACTGGCACTGGCTGTTGGTGGGGTTTGGACGAGGGGTGGGAGGCACAGCTGCCATCGGGCGGCTTGGTCGAGCCCCGTGCCAGGAGCAGAGAGATGTCAAACTCCTGAGCCTTAATAATGGCCGCCCAGAGGCAGGGTCCTGCTGGGAGGTGAAAGCTGAGGAGGAGCAGAGCCGGCATCCCTCTGGGCAAGCAGGGAATGAAATGGGGTGGACGCCCAGGGCAAAAAGATAAATACGAGCTGTTGGGGTGGGGGGAAGAGGGACAGACGAGCCAAATCAGCATGAAGTCGGCAGAGCCCCCACCTGCACCTTGACCTTGCTGTCCAGTTTCCCTCCCTCTGGGACGCCAATGAGCCTGGCGCTTGGGCCTTGGACCAAGCCTTTTCGCTTCTCCCCCAGCCTGCAGAAAGTCTCAGTGTTTGGACCAGGAAAAGGCTCAGACAAGCTCCCTGCATCCATATCTCAGCCTTCCCTCCCAGCCCCAGGTCAATGCTCCCACGTTCCCCTTCCAAAGCCCATTTTTTAAATTAAAGAGCACAATTAAATTTTAAAATTGCATTTATTTCACTGTTTTCTCTTAACTGTTAAAACAATATTTGAAGAGAACAGTGGATGCAATCTCCCTTGGAAAGTTCATGTATTTATAATATATTGAACCAATGAGAGAAGCTACCAAAAATGGATAATGGGGTGAAAAGCTGAGCTTGAATCTTAAAGAAGAGGGAGTGAGGAGGAGAGACAAGGATACAGAAACTCCTTTAAAATACTTCCTTCCCAAGGAGGGATTCTTATGCTCTTTTGTGGATGCCATCTTCTGACAGCAGTCCTGGGTCAGATGTTCCTTGGCTTTGAACCTTTAGTACCCATTTGTGTCCCTGCAAGCCAAGGATGAGCTGTAGCTGGTCCTGAAAGGCAGCATTAGTGACCAACGGAGGTTGTTTCCAGACAGCTGGTACCACTTCAACGACAGATTCCGACCGCCCTTGCCACTGGCAGTCTCACGGTCCGTCTAGGCAGGACTTCAGGCCATGTCTTCTGCTCCAAGCTGAGGTGGGACACAGTGGGATGAGCAATGTTCTGGGGCCAGGCCTCGCTGCAAGAAAGGGCGTCCTCTGTGCTCCCAGGGTTTTCTAAAGGACCACCAGCATGGTGGCTCATGTGGCATCCCAGGGATGCTCCAGGAGGCAAGACAGAGGCATGAGGCTGGTTTGGCTGTGAGGCTGCTCTGAAGTTATACAGAAAGGATTCTTCCTTTGACTGCTACTTAGTCCTTCATATAGAAAACCAGGGACTGGATTCACCTCTGCCCCCCTCAAACTAAGTGGAGAGAAAAGGGTCCCACCAGGGACAGGGGCTGTATCTGATCTCTATAGATTTGTGATCCTGAGGATCATATTCTCAATTATTTGCAGGCTGTGATGGTCACTTCCACCACATTTCTCAGCTACCCCCTTGCCAGCTGGCTAAAGGAGAGCCAAGGCCATTCTGCCCAGCTGGTACATGAGGTCTTCTCACAGTGCTCAGTCTAATGCTGGGCCTAGCCACATTGTTTCTGATTGAAATTTCCAATTTTGTGAGACCCCATATTCAATGTACATATTTGTGTCTTGCAGGTTATCTTCAAAGAAGAGAAGACACAGGTAAGAGTTGAGCAAGCGTGGGTGGTCCCTTAGAAATATGAGTTTAATGGTGTCTTCAAGATCTTACAAGGTTGATGTCCACTGGGTGGGGGCAGAAGACATTTTTCTTCTGTGTCTCCTTGCAGAATCCTCTTGGATGCCCCCATCTGTAATTCTGTGATCCCCTGTGGGTCTGGAGCTACCCTTGCCCTATTTAGCCTTATGCATTCCTCAAACCCCACAGGAATCAGGTCTCCAGCCCAACCTGTGCAATCAAGCACCTAACTGGAAAAGACCTCTTGGTATAACCTAGCCCCTGGCAACCTCATCCATGTTGCATCCATCCTGCATCTTGAGTCTTCATTTCTCTTATGGCTTTATTTGCAAACAGTATGGCATCCCCCAGCAGTGCCTATCTTTGAAATGCTCAGAGTCAGTGGCTTTCCACTGGTGTGTACTGGGAGAACTCTCCTGATTCCAGTATGTGTGTGTACAGTATCAAGAAGTATTCGTCTTTTCTACAGGAAAATGCAAAGCCACCAGGATGGCTGATCCCTTTGAGGATCCTTTTTGGCCAAGCCCACAAACCAGATCTGTCAGCAGGCACTCAGACCCCCTGTGCTGCCACAGAATCATTAATCCCTTTCATTTTTATTGCACGCTCTTGGGCAATCTAGCTTTGATGTGTGATTGTGCAGCTTTTTATCGGAACAGAAATCTCTGAATTAATTAGCCATTTCTTATTTAGTTCTTCAAGCCCCAAAAGTAAGAGAAAGGAAGAAAGAAAACACAAAAAACAGTAAGTAGCGATTCATGGTGTTCCCTGCCCTGCCTGCGTAGAGCTGTGGGGCTAGGAAGGGCTTGATGTGGTGGGTCCCCTGGAGCTAACACCAGCTGCACGGCCCTAAAAAATTGCCAGGAGTATTTTGCAGCTAAACCCAGCAATTCTGGTTTTGCTGGAATGGAAGAGAGTTTGTAGAGACTGGAGATCCTTCTTCTCCCTCTCTTTGGTGCTACCTCATTTGGTACTTTCTTTGTATCTCACAAGGATGTGCAGTGTCTTGTTCATCCAGTCCTGAGCAGAGACTCCAGCTTTTCTGAGGGCAGCATGAGAGGATGAACTCAGATCTGCGGAGCACAGTGCCTCACAGCCTCCGCTGCCCGCAGGGCAGGCTGGCACACCCTTACTGAGAGGGGCTTTAGCTCCTCCTTGTTTGCTGCTCTTGGAGTTTACAGTAGGGGCTACTCATGAAATACAATACAACCAAATATCTGAATGGGAGCAGAAGGCAGTGGGGACTAGGGAAGAGAAGGGATTGTTTGGAGGTGGTGTAGGTCATAAAAATCTGGGGTTGAGGTTCCCATCCACCCTGGAGTGTTAACAGAGCCCGGCCCCTGTCCTGTGGGGCAACTTGAGGCTTCTCATCTGCTTTCACAGTAAGGAAACAGTTCTGGGGCTGAACCTAGGGCACCAAACCCCTGGCTGGCTCTGCTGGGACTCGGGATACCCTGCTAGAGGCAGAAACTAAGCTAGCAGACAAAAATCTGCTGGTTTGTTTGGTATTAGTAGACCTGCCCTTTAATTCTTTCCAACACAACTTTTAGCTCTTACGCAGAAGGGTGACAGAGAGACAACACCTCCTGACACCACCAGTGTTACCCCAGTAGTACCTGTTGGGACTGAAGAGATTGGGAATCCACGAGGTGCAGGGCATGTTGCGCTGCCTGCACAGGCCATCTCTATTGCATGCAGAAAGCCCATCTCCTTTTCTCTCTGATTTCTGCACGTTCAGCAGCACAGCCACTTTTTCTTTTTTTCCTCAAATTGGGCTGCTATGCACCCAGAGATCTCAGTGGTAAAACTGAGGCTTCCTAGGTTATCTGCAAACACAGGCACCTCCCAAACCCAACATGGCACTGGCCAGTATGTGGCAGCCTAGCAGTGTGGTTAAAACAAAGATCAGGTGCCTTGCTGAAGTGTACTGACCCAAGGGAACAAGAGCTGCTGGAATTGCTCTTTGGGGATAAACCAGCTAGGGTGTTTTAGCCTTCATCTTTCAGCTCATAAATCAGAGCTGAGCCGCTCCTGCTTTCTGCAAACCTTCTTATTGCTCCCGGGCGTGGATCAGATAGATCCCATGAGCCAACTCCGATCAGGATTTTTGTATAATCACACTGCTTTGGCTTATCTTTGTGTCGAGCAACTGGTTATCTAAATCAGAGTGACTGGTTATCTAAATCACACAGGACCAGTTTTTCCTCCTGCAGAAAGGGAAAACCCTTAAACTAGAGGGACTGATGCAGAGGGTAAAGAGCAAACATGGGGATTTTCACACAAATCCACCATGTGGGGGAGAGATGTTCAGTGTTGCTGATTTCAGCCGTATGAAAATATGGAAGGAGGGTCCCAAAATGTCAAGTTTTTAAAAATATAATCATAGAGCGTGAAAAGCATCAGAGAGAACAGCCAGGCGGAGTTCAAGCAGTTGCCCTGGAGGCTGCCCTTTTGTCTCAACAGAGATGCTGTTCTCAAGCAATTGATTTGCTGAGTTTTTGTAGTGGCAAATTGCTAAATGCTGTCCAGGCAGGCTGTATTAGTGCTGTCACTGATTGGTATAGTGCGGCCGTGAAACCAGACTGTTGCCACCAGCTAACCCATCTTCAGCTTTGCCAGCCTGAGCAGGCAGTTACACTACCAGATCTAAAATAACTGTGTGACAGTGGTGAGAGGGAATGGGTGCAGAAGGTGATGGGTAGCGTTGCCACCCACATCACCCTACTGTCTGCGTGCAGGAATTCAGCTGTTGGCACAGGCAACAACGGCCCTTCAGTCATAGGGGCAGGTAATTCATCAGTAATAGCCTGAATGGAGCAAAGAGCACTGAACCTGGGCCCCTGCACACGGTTTGCTGGTAACTGCCCTGTGGCCCTGTTAGAAAAGGGAGCAGCAGTGGCTGGACACCTATAAGAAGCCAGGTAAAATGGTCCTGCCCCTCAGGCAGGAACCGTGCATAGGGCAGGCTGCAGTTAGGGAAGCTGTACTTTATGTTTATATAGCAACCATAAGAGCTGCCCATAGGTCTGGCTAGACCCTCCTAGAGAGCATGGGGAAGGCTGGCTGTTACTGAGTGTACTGTATTATTTGGAGCCTGTCCTGCATCTGCTCTTTAACAAGGAACCTGTGCTACAGAGAGGATTGGAGCATTAAATTAGCTCAGTGGGGAATTTTCTAATTTGGAAAGAAAAAAGTTTTTAATTTTTCTACATCAGAATTTTATGACACAAGAGACCTCTGAAATGAGGAGGCCAGTTTTATAGGAAGCATTTTTTTTTTACCAAGAGGGCAGTCAAACACTGGAACGGGCTTCCTAGAGAGGTGATCAATGCCCCAAGCCTGTCAGGGTTGAAGAGACATTTGGACAAGGCCCTTAATACCATGCTTTAACTTTTGGTCAGCCCTGAGGTGGTCAGGCAGTTGGGCTAGATGATCGTAGTAGGTTCCTTCCAACTGAAATAGTCTAGTCTATAGAAGAAGAAATGGGAGTGTTGGAGCTTTGCAATGGGTTGCCTGGAGGGATGGTGCTCCCCCAACGAGGGTCAGCAATGGGAAGGTCCCAGGCTGTTCCCTGGTTGTCTTAGGGTAGGCTGCAAGATGAAGGGCAAGCAGATGACTGGACAAGCACATGGTTCTTTAAGGTCTTGAAAGCAGAAAAGGTTGGTGGTGTCTGCTGCAATCCTGCATGCTAGTCCATAGATCTTCCCCCAGCAGGCTACAGAGCCAACCTAATAGCTTGTAGTTAAAATGCTAGCATAGATCTCGGTAAGATGGCTTGCCTTAATGTCAGTGTAGCTGTGAAGGGATGGAGAATTTCTCATGCCTTGGTGTCCTGCACAATGTTTCACACAGCAGTCTCTGGTTTAAAATGCAGATCTCCCTTCTGATTTGAATGTTGTTGACTTCAACCTCCAGCTGCTGGCTCTTGCAGCCCCCCAGTCTGCTAGCCTAATGGTGATTTTTCCTCTCTGCTTCTTAAAGCTCTCGTGGGCGTACCCGGAAATCTCATCGCCATCGCCACCACCACTCTCGCTCAGAGAGCTCCAAATCCCACTCCCCCAGCTGCCGAAGCAGGTAACGTCACCGCTCCCCGAGCTGGGTGCCCTGCGACACTTCCTGGTGGGCTCAAGGATGTGTTTGCAATAGCCTCTGTGACCCACAAACTCTCTGTGCAGAGCCACATCCCATTCTGATAGCATCTATGTCATGTACTGAGGTTTGAGCTTCTTGTGGTCTCAGCCACAGAAGGGTTTTGCCTCGAGGAACAGTGGCTGCAGCTTTTCAGTCCAGCAGTCACTTCTAATCCCCATGGCTGATGATCAGCCTGTGACAGCTGATTCCAGCCTAGTCTTCCTTCCCCAGCCCAAGGGCTCTGTACTGCTGATGTCCCAGGAAACCCTTAAACTTGGTCTTAGCAATGGAAATATATTTGCCCGTGGCATTCTATAGCCACTGTCTTTGACCTGATTAAAATCTTTGTCCTATGGATGACAGATGCTTCCTGAGGCCAGCTAAGTGGATGCTGGTGCTAGACCCGGCATCACTGCAATAGCAAGTCACATAGTTTATACACATCACGAGTTCATGTTTCACGTTTGCTGAAAGCACTTGAACAAACCACTCCTACTCTCCCACTTCACTCCTCCTAACTCCTGGGAATTTTCTTATGAAAAGCTGATGATTAGTGGGGGGAGGAATGCAATCAGCAATTGGAGGGATGTTTGTGCAAGAGCAGAGTGTGTCTTCTCTTGGAGGTGTATTACCATAGGGACACTCAAGGCTGTGTGAAAGTATGGTTTGCCTTGAGCCACCATAAAATCATGAATTGGAGCTGAAATTTGAGGTTAAGGTCTAAAGCCTGGATGCAAAATATTTTTTTAAAAAAGTAGAAAAGCGAAATACCCCTTTTTCTCTCCATCATGACTCCACAGAGCAGTCATGTGGAACATCACCTCCCACACGCAATGGCCTAGTAGAGAGCTGCCAAGGGTTTGTATGGCGCTGATGATGGGCATTACTGCAATACCGAGGAATAATGGTTTGGCTGTTCATGTTTTCTGGAGGCACAGAGCCAGGTCTCGGGAGGAAGGACATAAAACACAGCGAAGACACTCCCGGCACCATTCAAAGATCACAGCAAAGCGAAGCTCCTCTGCAGAGGTTCAAGCGAACCAAAAAGCCAGCCAAACCCTCCCGCTCTACAGCTTCCTGTCGCCTAAGGAAGTAGTAAGTATTACACACTGTGTTGCTTTGCTTAAACTAGCCACAGGAATCTGGGCAAGAAATATGATATAAAATTTTTATAACTCAATTATAGTGATGTTAGATAAAGTTGGTTAAAACTGTATTACTTATTAATGGTGCTGTTCTCCAATGTATTTAAAGTCATTCCTTCCTTCAGCATTTTCACACCAAGGGTGGGGCTGGAGAGGGGAAAAATTTGCAGAGGCTCTAGCCTATGAATAATGAATTGAGGACATTTAACAAAAAAAAAGGTGGCCTCCAGCAATGATATTTTACAGGGAAGTGTTTGTTATGCAGTCTTTGCTCAGCTGGATGTGAACTTAATTCACTGGTCTTCATGTCCAAAAGTTTAGTCCTTCAGGGGAAGAAAGGGAATCAAACATATATAAAAGAAACATTTGCATTAAATGAGTTGGTGATTATTGGCAGGGTATGTTTACTGACTATCAGGATCCTTCCAGGATCACTGTTGCTCTGGACTGACAAGCCCAGGGGCCAAATTCAGAACTTAGGAGCTCTCATTGATGCTAATGGGAACTGCATGTGCAGCCGAGGGTAAAATCAGGCTCAGTGCCTTGGGATGTTTTTCCATATACATGGGAAGAGATGATATAATACATGCCTTAGAATTGAGGGAGCAAGAGATGGAGAGAAATATTAGATAAAGATTGATATGAAGTCTTCCTTTTCCATGGCACATTTCCCCTTTGTTCCCAGTAGCTGCAGAGGAGAGGTGTGGTGCTCTTTGATCATGGTGTTAGTATCTGATAGGCATTCTGGAGAGATAAATTGCTGCATGGGACTCAAGGTAGTGCAGAATCTGGTATTCGTGTGTGTGGATGTGTGATGCTAGAGGTGTCTTGAGTACAGAGTACTCTAAGGCCCAAAGTGGTATACAATGGGGAACTGATTTTCTCCTTTAGGCCCAGTCATCGGTTGGAAATAGCACAGCCATATGCGGTAGCTACATCAGATATGAGACAGATAGTGCCAGCAAGAGGAGAGATTTTATCCTCTCACCCACACAGACAGCCTTCCGATCAAAATACACAGAGATTATACGTGGGTTCAGACAGGCACAAGCTGTCCTTCAGAATTATAGATATGCATATTTGCTCTCCTTATACACAGCTCCTGAGTGTGTAGTGCACATGTGAGTCATTGCTTATAACACCGTATAAGGTAGAGTGAATAGCAGAACCTGCACACCACGCTTAGATGCGTGTGTGTGTGTACATACACAGAAGGAATAACAAGCTATGAAGCTTTTATTGCCATGAGCCTGGGGTGTTGCCCTCTGTCAACTTGGGAAGGTAGGAATGAGTTAAGAGCTCCTCCCAAAAATCAACCAGCCAAAGACTGCATCGTGTCACCAGGGTGGTTTTTTTCTTTTTTTTGGTTCAAGCTGCATATTTTACATAAATGTTTTCAAGTCTAAGCCTGGTTTTTAATTGGTACTAGGTTTCCTCTCTCTGAAGCCAGGCTCCCTGAGTCCTGTGAGGCCGACTGCCAGCTGTTCTGTTCCCTGAGAAAGAGTAAACTCTAATTTAAAATTGTAAAAGCTTTAAAATGAGCTAAACTCAAGCAGGCTGCATTCCCCTTTCCACTTGCTTCACTCGGGGTAAATGAGCACACAAGCTGCAGGGCAGGGAAAATCAGAGCTTTATAATGATAGATGCAAAGTAAAAGTCCCCAGGCCCCTGCTGTATTCTTTCTAGTAAGGGTTAATAACACAGGCAAATATTTCAATGACTAGAAGACATCAGTCCCTTTACTAGGCAACCTACCAGTGTCCTTTTGTTCCCCAAAAAGAAGAAAGCTCTCTTGGGACATCATTCAAGAGCATGTTTAGGCACTTGTTTAAATTGAAGCCCCTGTTTAAGTGCTGCCCCTGAAATTTTTCTGAATAAGGTCATTAAATATCACATACTCAAAACTGGCAAGGGAAAATGGAATGGGAACTTTTAGGCTCATTTATTAATGACTATACACAACTCTTTGATGCCTCTCCTTTTTGTGAGTTAAATGGTTGCTCTATAAATAAGCTTGGTTCTGTCAGAATCTACTTTGAGAGCAGCCTGGATGTGTTATGAAATGAAAATGTGCTCTTGCAGAAAATGTTGATCACATATCAAAAATAAATTCTGTGGAAAATTCCAAAACCGGGGTTCAAAAAATTCCATGTTTTAGTCCTCTATGAGGGTTGGCGTGTCACACTCCCTACCCTTCCCTCAGTCCTGGGCTTCCACCCTACATGGGGAGATGCTTTGTCATATCTCCAAAGGAAAGGGATTGTCCAGGGACAATCCCAACAGTGCTGAAGAGACCCAGAGAGTCAATACACAAATTCCCATGAGGTAATGCTATAGCACTTCCAAATCAAAGATTTTGCTTTTTAAGCCAATTTTTATTCTATATTCTTCTGAAAATTTGAAGCGTTTTGTGGCAAATTCTGCCCCAGTCCCCCTTCCCTCTGGTTTGTTTTCCTTCCTTTCTACTGGAACAGCCACAGTTTCTAGTTCGGTCTACCTCTAATTTGAGGGATAAAGCATACAAAATAATGCCCTGCCCATGCATCTACCTTGCTGCTTCTTTCCCTCTTGCCTTTGTGCATAAGTTGATGCACGCACACATGCACATGCGTGCATGCATGCAGAAACACCCCAAAGTTCCCTGCTACTTTTTTCTTTTTGGCAGTGAATTTCCAAGCTTCTCCCTCTCATTTTCCCTTTAATCCCATGCAGCCGCAATAGCCACCTATGGAGAGTAGGATTTGTGGGTCTGTGCCTCAGCATGCAGAGAAACTGTGGGAAATGTGCAGCATCTATTTTTGAACAGAATACCCCCAACCTGCTGCAGACACTTTTTATTCCACCACGATACAGATGCCACACATGCCACTGTGCTTTCAGTTGAGTAGTGCAATATAAATACCTGCAGGGTATGGATCTAATTGCCTTTGTTGTACCTGATGAAGATAACTGCACACTGCATACACTTCCCTTGCCAGCTCCTTTACTTCTGCTGAAACTCATTTACAATGTCACAAATTAACATCGACTTGAGCCAGATTTTCAGTGAGGCTCAGTGGGGTGCGGTTGTTCCAATTGGTGCTGTTTGTCTCCGTGCTCATCTGTCTGCAGAAAGGTAGAAGTGAGGAGACACTGCGCAGGGGCTGGGACAGCGTGTGCGGGAGGGAACCTTCTAGCAGATCTGTGCATTGGCTTGCTGTTGCTCTCTGTTTTCTAGCCTGGGTTTTGGTTGACATAGGAAAAGCTATTTTTTTTAACTGCTAGGCAGCATGTTTCTGACAACAAACAGGGCCCCCGAAGAGCAGAAAGGCAAAGCCTTCCATAAATATGGAAGTTGCTCTCTTTTTGCTTTTCCTGTTCTCCCCTGCCAGCCAGGGGAGTGAGGTTTTGCCTGGTTATTGTCCAGTAAATTCCCACTCTCAGTGCTGGGACCATAGGAAGGCCAGCAGCCTGGGGTGAAGGAGGAATGCCTGCAGCCACGGGAGGGCCGTGCTGTACACTGGGTACCAGCAGAGGTGGTGGAAGGCAAACCCTTGCTCCAAAGCAGTGCCTGCCTGGCCTGAGCCAAGCTGGGGACACCCTGGCCTGTGTCGTGGGATGCTGGCTGCACCCCAGCAAGTGAAAAGATCTTTGTGATGGAACAAACCTTTGCCTGACATTCTCGGGAATTTACCCCCAGCAGTGGATGTGTGAGCCAGGCTGCTCAGCAGTGTTGCCGTCCAGCCCCAAATAAGCCAAGCTCTGACCTTGCAGGGAAAGCTGTGTCATTGCCTCCATGCTCCTGGACTTAGTTTAGCTCTTGTGGTAGAGAAAGCCTCACCCTGAACTATCCATCTAGCAAAAAAATAAAAAGAGGATATTTTCCACTCAATATTCCTTGAGTCAGGGATTCAGAATTGTGCAAAAAGGGGTTATAGTGTATTCCCACAGCGCTGCTATTTTTTGCACTGCCTTAATAAGAATTTGGCTTTTTAGATGGGGCAAATCGTCAGCAGAGGTGTGAACCCATTTCCCCCAGGCATAGGTCTCCCCTCATCCCCCTGCTCTAGGAGATGGAGGAACGCCAGCCCAGGGAGCCTCATTCCCCTGAGCAGCCCCTCTCTGCAGGTGCTGCTCCCTGTGCCGGTGGCTCCTTGGCAGATGTCTGCCAGGACCTCGCCAAGAGTAAGGCTCACCGGGGTCGTTGCCGCAAGTTTTTTTATTCCTTTCATTATGACAATGCTCCAAAAAAGAGAGAAAGGGAGACATTATGCACCTCTGAAAAAGAAATTAACTCCACTTTGAACTGAGTTGCAAAACAAGAGAAAAAAGACCCAAGAACAAAATCCTCCAACTATAAGTGAGCCTGCGCCGTGTTGCTCATTGATGGATCTTGGTCCCCTTATGGCTGAGAAAATGTATAGTCCTGTCTCGCCTCAGGGCTGTTTGCAGCACAGTAAATGGGCTTCTTCAGTTTAATTGGAAGACGAGTGGTGGTTGTGTTTTTGTAACCTATTAGACTGCACTGCCTCTTGGTCTAGGATCGCACTCAAAATTATAGTCTGGAGTATGAGTGAGGGCCTCATTTCTACTCCCCCTTCATCTTGATTAAATAATGATTTGAAACAAAAAAATCCAATAAATATATATCTTGAGTTCCCTTAAGGGCAGTAGTAGGTCCCCTGCTGAAAGCTGGAGGAAGCAAAGTTCACTGAGATTATTTAATTACTTGGGGGGGGGGGGGATATCCAAATGTTCACACAGAGAAAATTAGATTCATGAAAGAGCAGGCTCTTTTAAGACACCCTAGAAAAACAAAAAGCCATTAGAATTCAACTGAGCTCTGCACATTGTTTTCAGATGTGGTTCTTGGTTCCCATCTCATGTGGCTGGCATGCCTTTCAGAAGCAGTAAAAGGGGACCAGAAGCAAAGCCAAGGTCATCAGATGGGAAATTTGACTGAGCAGACAGGCAAGTTGAGCACCTTGAGACTTGTCCTGGCTCTTACCGCAGGACAGAAATCTCCCCTGGAGTCTGTGGGAAGCTACTGGCTACAGCCTGGTGTCCCGAGGTGGTGGGGCTGGGAAGCTGCTGTGTCCCCCTGGCACCTGCCTTGCCCCAGCCAGACCCTCCAGCCCACACAAGGGCTGTGGGCTCCATATTTCACTGATATCCATGTGTTGCCTCTTCCCAGAGTGCTGCTACCACAGATGTTGAGCTACAGAGGAGCTCATTGATCCCCCGGTCATTCGACAGATTTTGTGATGTGCTGACAACAGTTGCTGCTTTGAAGGTAGACTTCAGCAAAGGCAAAGCAAAAGCACGCATCCCAGTTCCCAGCAGTCTTAAAAGCCGGTTTAGAAGTGCCAAGAAGCTGTTGTATTTCTTGGCAGAAATAAAGGCCTTTAGGTTTAGTTTGGGAGGGAACAGAAGCAAGGTGTTTGCACGTGCGATTCTGGGGTCAGTGTCCCTCTGAGCAGCATTGTACCCACTCCAGGCCTTTCCTACCTCTGTAGCCAGGGAGTACCTCACGTGGTGGTTCTATGCCCGTAAATGAAAAGGGGCCAAAAGCTGGTTGTCTTTCAATTGGGGTTCAGATCTAATGCAGACCATAACCCATCTTTTAAAAAAAAAATATTCTGGTGCCCTATTTAAAAGCTGAATCCTGTATCTTCTGGCATGCGGTTGGGGAGAGCACAGTGGTTCATAGCAAGGAGGCCAGTTCTCTCAGGGCTTGGGATGTGGCATCAGGGTTTCAGAAAGAATCAGTAGAAACAGAGCTGGATGTCTGGCTTGCTTCTTTTACATGCTAATTTCTACTGGAGTAAACAAGGACTGGCAGAGAAGTGCTAGAGCTGAGAAGTAGCAAGGAGTAGTACCAGATGCTGAAATGAGGGCTTGCAATGTGCGTCTCCATTCATTCCTACTTGGGAAGATTTGGGAGATGTTTTTGCTCTGCCTAGGGCTTCTGCATTGAAGGTGCAAGTTGGCTAGTGAAGAAAGATCACTTCTTTCCCATATCTGCTGCTGGGGCTCCCGATGCCTCCAAGTTAGGACTGACAGGGACTTTGAAGTTAGTATGGGGTGGGGATGTCGGAGTCCCCAGCTCCAGTATGGATTTGCTGGGATGAGCTAATACCTGTCCCTCTGTCCCTTATCCCAGAAGCCTCTGTCTCTGGCAACATAGGAAGTACTTGGAGATCCTCTAACTCCAGGTCATTTCAGAGCATGAGGACGTTGTGGGCAGTCCTTGCTCTGTGGACTGTGTGCTGAGAGCTGCTCTGTGTGTTGGCAGCTCCATTCCGGTTTCAGTCGTTGCCGATTCAGCACATGTGTCTGAGTCTGCTGTCCCTGTCCCAGTTAGCACCTCTTGAACTAGGTCGGGAGCAACACCCCCAGGGACACAGATCAGATGCCACTGGCAGGAGCGTGGATGTGAAGGCACTATCTGATGGGATGAAGGAGCTCCTTGTAAAAAGTGACAGAGGCTGGGTCTGTAGCCCCTCTATGGATGAGAGCTCTGTCCCCATGCCAGCTGGTCCAGGGCTAAGCTCTTTGAAGGCACTGTCCCTGTCCCTGCTGTGTGACAGTTGATCCAGGTCTCCTCTGCTCCCTGAGATATTACCAACATTGCAATGGGGTTTTCTCTGCTCAGAATTTGTGAGGACATGGCCCAGGTCCCCAATGTGGAGAGTGTGGTGTAAAGGGAGGGCTTTGCATGCCCCGGAGCATGGCCTGAGGATGTGTGCAGGTGTTTGAGGGAGCGCGGCTTGCTGGGAACCTGTTGGAGGACTATCCCGAGTGGGGGGAACCAACCCTGTGTGTCCACTTTAAGGACCCTGGACCAAACCTTATGGGTGGGAATGAGGAGAGCAGAGCATCTGAGTGAAAGAAGAGGTGGACACACAGAAGTGCAGACATACTGGGTCTGTGTTTGGCCCTAATTCTTATGCCATTGCAAGGGCAGACGTTAGCGTTAACATCTTGGTACATTCCTGGACCGGCTTAAGTAAATGCCAGTGGAGTTATAAGTGAATTATAAGATACTCAAATGATGTAAATCCTCTTGGTGGTGCTCAGGGTCCCAGACAACAGCTCTGCCCAGGGCAGCTTATGTGACCCCTTTGGGTTCAGCAAACCACTGAAACCCAGCCAGGCTGAACCCCCACACAGAGGCTGTTAGGCCCAGGGCTGTCGTCCCCTGCCCCATACGTCTCCAGTGCAACACAGGGGATATTTTTCCTCTTCAACTTTATTTTTTACTTCTTCCCTCACTTGAGTTCCCTTTGTCACTTCCATGAAGCCCAAGGGGTTTTAGTGCAAGCTGTGACTTTTCAGCACAAGTGATCAGCCTCCAGGAGCGGGCTGGACGGCCTAATTTAAAGCAGACGGAAACAAAAATGAATAATAAGTGAGACAAGCAAGCAGACAAAAAGCAGTCATGACATTTGCATAGAGGAGGCAAGCGAACAGTTGGCAGTGTGGATTGAAGAGAGGGTTTATGTATTTTTCATGTAATTTGAGACTCTAATGATGGACTTATGTTGCCCGCTCTTCCTTTTTTCTTACACCTTACCTACTAAAGGAGGAGTTCTTGATGGGTAAGTGGATGCTATCCGCAAGACACCAGGGAATTTATTAGAGGTCACTTGAGCGCATTAGCTATATCTTCTTCAGGGGGAAAAAAGCACACAAAGAAGTATCTGTATACCTTTTATTTCCAGAGAGATTTTTCTTTTTTCCCCCTCCCCCTTCCTTTTTTTTTTTTCTTTAGTTTCAAAGATATAAGCTTATTTGCCAGTTTTTACTTTGTACAGAAGCCCTTCATTTGATTTGATTTGATTTTTCTTTGCTTATTTTAGTGGCATTCATTCAGCCTCTTTATTAAGGAAGCTTAAAAAATTTGCTCATTTAAGATTTTGTTTCATTTTTGTTTTCTTTCCAAGGATTATGGAGGGTATATACCCGTTTCTTTTTTTGTTTGTTTTTTCTTCCCCTCTTTAAGGCTAAATAAGGGCTTTGTCCTCCGTTATACCTTTTTAATTTAGTTAGTTATTTTGATTCTTTAGTTGCCCGTTTACTTTGTTGAACTCTTTTGTTTAACATGAATCGCATGCTGATACTCTTTGCATGATCTCTAAATCTTCCCATTATCATAGCAGGGGGAAAAGAGTTTCTTCTTACTGTGGATTTCTTTCAGGGTTATGTGCTTTGTTTTCTTCTCCTCTTTCTTCTTTTTCTTTCTTTCTTTCTTTCTTACTTTGTTTCTTTCCTTTCCTTTTGTTTCAGTGCATCATGATGGTAAAATTTCTGGGTTTATTTAAAAAAAAAAAAAAGCAAAGTAAAACCAAAAACAACCCCCCAAAAACCGTTCAAA
Source organism: Gorsachius goisagi (assembly GCA_018403395.1). Classification (NCBI taxonomy): domain Eukaryota; kingdom Metazoa; phylum Chordata; class Aves; order Pelecaniformes; family Ardeidae; genus Gorsachius; species Gorsachius goisagi. The sequence goes on from BOSO01013149.1 coordinate 69,260, forward strand.
CAATGCCAAATGGCTTTTTTGCTTTCAGATCTCTCAGGCAGGGTCTTCTGCTGACCTCTTTACCAAAACAGACAGCCCGCCTGGCAACCTAGCCAGCCAGAATGGAGAGTATCATGAATATGACTCAGGAAACGATACTTCCTCCCCTCCCTCCACTCAAACAAGCTCATCCAGGTCAAAGGACAGCCAGGAGAAAAGAAGTCTAGTCCATGATGGCTTTGGCCATGCCTTCTCGTCCGGGAAGCCCAAACTGGCCAACAGCGATAACAGCTCTGATTCAGGAAATTCCTTCACCAGTTGCTTTTCCCAGACCAAGGGAACAGCTTTGGAAAATCTGTCTCCAGATGCCCAGGGACAAGACCGAAGGTCAGTGATTACCAGTAGCTGCTGCTGGCAGCCAAATACCTGGTACGTTGTTGCTCTGTATCTCCTGCCCGCTCGCCAGTTGCAGTGGTGAGCTGGCAGGGAGGTTTTTGTGGTCTGGAGGCAGGTAGATATCAATCAGACCCACGGTCTTGCCAGTCTGGAGTCCGGAACCCAGCAATGACCAATACCGTAGCCTGAGGAGGAAGATGAAAACCCAGCCATCATGCCCCGGGCATTGCCTGTGCCTGCTCTGCTGGCATTAATGTGGCTAATGCAGGGTTTGGCCCTGGGTTGCTGTTTCCTAAACACATCCCTGCCCAGCTGGATGCAACCATGAAAAGAGTCACTGGATCTTCTGGGCAAAATCTGAAAAGTGCATCAGGGTGTTGCCGTGCTAATTCTCCCCCTCTGCTTACTGTGGGGAAGGGAAGTGGGGTTCATTTTCACTAAAACCATTACGGGCTGTTCTTTCACCTGTCCAGTGAGCCAAATCCAGCCTGCCCCTTCCCAGCTCATTCAGGACTGGTCCCGGGTGACAAGATAGCATTTCCTGCAGATGGGGAGCACAGGGAGGGGCAAGTACCTCGCTGGCTGCAGGATAACACAGCAGCAGCTCTGTGCGCTGGGGCCGTGGGGCATCAGGGCTGGGGGCAGGAGTCAAACCACCACCCGGTGCCACAGGTCATCATCGGGAGAGGGGAGTAGATGCCAGCCTCCATCACTGCCTCCCATTCCTGGGGGTTTGCCAGGTGATGTTGGGGGTGAAGGCACTGAAGTGCAGTGGCTGGTACCCAAGGCTATGCTCAGGCAGTGGTGATAGGGAGCTCTTCCAGCTCAGGCCTTCGGGTCTTAAAGGCTGAAAGTTAGAGCCAGGATGTGGTCTGGGGGTGGGAGAGATGAGAGGGAGCCAGGGGAATTGGTGTTAGGAAGAACAAGCCCTTGACTTTCAGTCAGAGGGTAAAACTTTAGGGCTGTATATACTTTTCACATTGTGACTCCAGTGGGATAACTCTGCCTTCGCATGGGTGGAGCTGGGATTGCAGCTGGCCCTGGCTGCTGGGAGGCTGCCTCGCTGCTGGAGTCTAACACCAGTTCATACCCGGGGCACTTCTGGAAGTGGAGGAATTCACACAGCCCTGTCCAAAGGCAGCAGGACGTGCCTGCTTGTGCTGCTCCACAGCCAGGCTGGAGCACAGGCCCTTGCCCTGCCATGCTCTAGTCTTCCCTTGTTCCAGCACTTCTCACCTCACTCCCTCCCCAGGACCTGCACCGCTCGCTGGCCTGACCCAGGCTCTGCCAACCAGATGCCTCTGGTCTGTTGGGCATATGGCAGAAAGGCTGCTCCTCATGCCACCCGAGACCTCTTCCACAGCCCTTCCCTGGCACAGCGCAGAGGGTGAGCTCTTGGGCTCTGACCCACACACATAGGGTCTCCTGCAACAGCAGCCTGGGGAGCCAGGAGATCTGCTTTTTTATTCCCAGCTGGGGAATGGGAGGATGGGAGTACTTGTTGGCTGGAGCGTGGTGCTCCCCTCAGCCAGGGACCAGTCTCAGTTCAGCCACAGCTTCAATGACTGTCCAAATATATGTTCACAGAGGGTGCCTGTCCTTATGTCTCAGCTGTTCGGAGGAGAAACAGCGAAACTTCCTCCCATCCCCAACCCACAGCTCCCCGCTGAGGCCGTGCTCCCGCAGCGAGTCGTACACCAGCACGGGCAGATCCTCCCCTGGCTCCAGCCGCTCCAGTCGCTCCCGTTCCTCACACCACAAGGCCTCTCCCAGGTACTCCCGAAGCAGGTCCTGCTCTTCAGGAAAGAGGTAAGGCCAGCTGAAACAGCTGTCTCTGTGATCCAGGGCAATGTCTAACTATTGCAGGCTGGCAGGCTCCTAGCAGGGGGAGGTGTAAGAGTTTGGGGCATGCCTAGGGATCCACATGGCTTGGGGTGAACTGGCCACACAGAGCTGAGCATCTCTTCCCCACCATGAGCCCAGATTCAGAGGAGTCTGGTACAGCCTTGCCCTCCAGCATCTTTAACTCTAATGTGGTTCTTGCCTATCCCAGCTCTTCTTCACATTCTCCCAGCTATTCCTCCAAATCCTGCAAAAAAAGTCCTGGGAGCAGGAGTTCAAGGCCTCGCCGGAGCCCCAGTTACTCCCGCTACAGCCCTAGCAGGTACAGGTACAGCTGTCTCATCGTGTGGTATCTGATTTTTCACGCTTTCCCATTGCCTCCATCACTTGTTTGGACTCCAGCACACTCGCTGGCTCCTGGTCCCTCAGCTTCTTCACTGGGTGCTTTAGTCCTCAGGACCGGCGTTAGAGGGAGCCGGGGGACAAAGCATATGGAGTAAAGCATATGGCCATATGTTATGTTGGCCCTCAGACCAGTGGAAATTTGTCATGATTTATTGCCCCAGAGCTGGTTCTGGTTGTAGAGGGAAGAGCCCAGAGATGAGCCTTCAACTTTCTGTGGGAAAAGTGCATTTCCTATAGCCAAGGACTGCCCAGCGTTGGTTCAGGGGAATTTCACGCAAAGCACTTTTGGGTGTAGGTTGCTGAGAAGGAGACACAGTTTATCCCTGGCTTTGAAGCATCATGGTATCTCACACCTGGAGCATGTGGCAGGTGAAGTGGCTGTTCCTTTGCCCTGAGCCCTTGTGGGGGACATGCTATGCAGCCGAGAGTGCACAGATGGCTACTCAGTGGCATTCGCCAGGGCATCATGTGAGTGGGAGATGCCTCATAGGAAAACCCGGGGAGTGCCCCTCTCTGTCACGCTGGTGTAAATGGTGGGCAGAGCATTCGGCTCCAGTTGGGTCTGCCCACAGCTTTCATCGCCCAAGGAGCCCGCACCAGGCAGCAGCCCCTGCAACAGGGCTGCAGCCCTTGTCCGAGAGGGATCTTATCGCAGTAGGGAAAGACACCCTGCTTTTCTGAGCCGTGAAAGAGTCAGAACTCTGCCAAAGAGTTGTCAGGCCCTGGGAAGTGCCCCTGCTGCATGGGTAGATGCCAGGTACCCTTGTGCTGGCATTCATGCAGCCTGGCAGAGGGAAACACAGTCCAGACAACTCTACTCCCTCCACACCCCGTACAAAACACACATCTCACAGCTCAGCCCTAGAGATGCCTTTGGGCAGGTTTTTCTGTTAACATCTCTGCTGCTGCAAACATTTTGCACCCTTAAAATCTTACATTCCCAGGGTCTGACTCTTGCAGGCTGTGACAATCCCTGCACTGGTGTAGGAGAACATTTCCTGCATGCAAGGATCAGGCCCTTGACCTGCAATGTATCACTTTGCAGATGGCATTGAGCAGGGTGTATGAAGTCAGCTGCATGCCGCAGAAGGGCCTGTGCTGACATGTATGGGAATTTAACAAAAGATAAAACCATAGCAACACCGGCACTCCTTCTGGCGAGCTGTGCAGAGCTACACAGCCCTGCAGGGATTCCGGGGCTCCGCTCACGTGGGGCCTCCTGGCAGGGTTGTTCTCACCTGCTTCTGCAGCACGGCCAGCAAGAGCAATTTTAGTAGAGCTAAATACAGTGAGCATCCACAGACACAGGTACATGGAAGCCATCTTAGCTTGGCAGCACCGGGCCACCAGGAGAGACTGCTGAAACCCCCAGACACAATTAGTGGGTGTCCATCTGTCCAGCCAGATGAGTGTCTCTTTGTCCAGCTAAGTGAGCGCGCACAGGGCTGATGCCACCAGAGCACTTTGCTTAGAGTGGTCTCTTTTGGAGCTGAGTGTCCTCCACTCATATGTGCTTTCATGGGTCATTGCCTCCACATCCAAAACCCACCTCACAGAAACCCAACAGTGACGGTTTCCAATCTGTGCCTTCCCCAGGGACCAGGAACGAGAGCACAAGTATGGCTCCAGTGAGAAGGAGTCACACAGGGAGCGTGACCGGCAGCGGCGGCGGCGGCGGTCTTACTCACCCCTAAGGAAACGCAGGAGAGACTCTCCTAGCCACCTCGAAGCTCGGCGCATCACAAGGTAAGGGGATCTGCTCCCGCCTTTTGGAGACAGGCTCAGCTGGCACTGCCCAGGGGGACGTGAGCTGTCCTCAGATCCCAGCCCTTGCCAGCAGAGGTTTGTCCAGGAGGAGACCAATTTCTCTGAGCCTGATCAGCAGCTTGGGGATTTCCAGCTAGAGACAGAGGGAGGATGGGGGAGGTCTCATTTATAGCAGCTGAATTAAAAAGGCAGATGAAGTCAGAGCAGGGACTCGCCTGTCAGGTGCCAGGAGCATCCCCCCCGGCTTTTTGTTTTACCCTCTCCCATGGTAGATGTTCCACAGTATAGAGAGAGTCAAATATTGACTCTAACCTTCATGCTGAGGGCTCTGTGGGACAGCATCAAGCAGAGCCCAGCCTCAGACGTGGTGCTTGGGACATTCCCCAGGCCCATGGGGGTGGGTGGTTTGAATCCCAAGGCCTGTGAGCTACCTGATCTCTTCCTTTTGTTCTTTAACACAATCACATTTTTGGGGAGTGTTGTGCAGAGTAAACTTTTGTTTGTTTTTTGGAGATTTTGGTAGTAAATCTGTCCTTGTGTTGCTGGTAACCCACGTCTCTCTGTCCCCACAGTGCCCGCAAACGCCCCATCCCCTACTACCGTCCCAGTCCCTCCTCCAGCAGCGCCAGCAGCTACTCCTCCTGGTACAGCACCTTTAGCCGCTCCCCGAGCCGGAGCTACTCCAGCTACCGGACGAGCCGGAGCCGAAGCTGGAGCAGCAGCAGTGCCGAGGGCAGGAGCCGCAGCCGGAGTTTGGGCCCCAGGAGCAGCCGCAACAGGAGCAGGAGCTATGACTCAGGAGGCAGCTCCGACAGCCTGCGTCGCTAGGGAGTGCCGCTGACAGGTCGTGTGCCAGCATCGCCTCCAAATTCCTGGCATTCTCCGCTTCCTTCCCACCTACCTGGCCATCTATAGCAATCATCCCTGACACTGATGTGGTGGCAGTGCCAGGTCCCCCTTCCCCTGTTCGGAGTAAGAGCCCTCGTGCGCCTGGTGCAGCCCCTTCGCCACCTCGCAGAGTGGGTGGATCAGTCCCAGCTCCCCAGGCCGGGGCTGGAAGAAGGGTCGGTGCTTTACAGAGGATCTGTCATGACAGACCTGCTCCATCTTCCCCAAAGTTCCCGTCTCTGCATTGCTGCCGCTTTCCAAAGCACTACCAGCTGGTCCAATGGAAAGAATTCAGCTCCTTGCTCTTCTGCCAAAGCAGGAACCAGCAAATTCATTTCTGTTGGAGGGAGAGACCCAGTTAGGGAGGAATTTTCTGGGAAGCTTTGGTGATGAGTGGGGGTGACCTGTCCCCACCAAGGCTAACATCAGGTCCCTTGGGTCTCTCTTCCAGAGTTTCTGCCCACTCTGCAGCAGGCCTCTTCCATGAGAGAGTATTTATTTATTGCCGGTCGGCCAGTCCCTGCTATAAATAGAAGGCTAGAAATCCCTCCTGACGTAATTCCTGGGGAAAAAATTACAGCCATTGCCTCTCTTTCTCCCACCCTTTCTTACCAAGTATGCATCGTCTTTTGCAGGGTTGTTTTATCGCCCCTCCAGCACTGCGACTTGCTCGCAAACAAACTGCCAAGGTCTGAAGCAGACGTGGGGCCGGTGGGGTACAAGGGAGCTGGTGCCACACCATGATCCGAGGGCCAGGCCATGGCGTGGAAGATGGGGACCCCTTTCTTGAAGGAACCCTCTTGCAGTTTGGGTTTAGGTTTTTCTAAAGGGAGCCTTGCCCTTGGAGTGCAGTGCTGGTGGGAGTGTAAGGAGATATGGAGAGGGCCGAGCTGTGGGGTGTAGGGAAAGCACACAGGGTTAAGAGGGCAGTGCATGAGCCAGGGGACCCCAGTTCCCTTCCTCATAACAGGCAGCAATTTTAAGCAGTGCCAGGAGGATTTCAGGAAATAATTTCTCCTCGAGACCCTCAGGCTCCCCTGAGGCAGGATTAGCAGCCACGGCAGCCCGGTCGCAGGGCCCGGGCCAAGCTGCAGCAGGATGCACTCACGCCTGTTTGTCGCTGGGAGGATGGAGCAGCGCAGGGGACAGAAGGGCCCCCCGCTAATTGCCTGTTTTTTGGAGGAGCCGCAGGCAGCGGCAGGAGGACCAGGCCTGCCTGGGTGGCCCTGGGCCCTGGGGTTTTGTCTCCCTGCCAGGCCTGCCGGCCCAGCTGCCTGCGCAATTACTGTGTTTTGCAGGGTAACAAAGGCTTCTCCCGGCACAGGCTGAGCTGGTGCTGGGGAGTTTCTTTCTCTTACAACACCTGGGTGCTTAGAGACGCTAATTTGGGCTTAAGACTTCCCTCCCTCCCTTTTTCCATCCCCTCCCCTTTCATCCTGAATGATTATTAACGAGTTGGGGCTTAATGAGTCAAGGAGGTGTGTCTTTTGTCACAGAAGAGGGCTAAGTGGAGCCAGCATCTGCTGGAGGAGGAGAGGGGGTAGGAAGAAATGCATCCCCCAGCTAAAGAGGTACCTGCAGCCCCCCAGTCCTGCTGGAAGCAAAGGGGCAAAGCCACAAATGGAGGAAGGCCAAGTGCTGTGTGGTGTTCTGGCGGTGCTGGATGCTCGGCTTAGCAAGCTTATAAACCTGTTATCTGTTGAGAAGTACAGCCGCATGGGGTATATTTCCACCTGGGTGGTGTGAGGGGAAGTTTTTTGCCCATGGTCCCTTTTTCCCACTCTCCTTCCTGCTGCTGGACCCCCTTGTCCTGTGCCTTCAATTCCCAAAGCCCCCCCCCCCCGCCTTTTCCCAGACCCTCATCACCCGCCTTGCTCTCTGCAGGTAATTTGAGGATGAGGGTGGCCGAGGCAGAGAGCTGGGCGCTGGTATGGTTGGTGGCTTGGTAGGGACATGTGTTCATCTCCTGGGAGGCCACTTTCTAGGATGCAGAGAAAAGCATTCCTGATAGGGCTGAGTGCATCTCTAGGGCTCCGGTTGAGGGATCAAAGATAGGGTATTCTTGCGGTGGGGTGCCCTCCTGCCCTGGCCCTTGGCCATCTTCTGCAGCGAACTCCCTTCTCATAAAGGGCTGAAAACCTCACGCTTCTTCCGCAAAGAGTCTCCCAGTTTGATGCTGAAACACCCCATCCTTCTGCTCCCTGGGAAGACCTGAAGGCAGCAATGGGAGCCCAAACTCCAGATCCAACAGTGTTTCAAGAGTAGCCTCGCGCCCTTTAACACCCCCGAACGCACATGTGTGTCTGCAGCAAGGAAGCAGCGCGCCAGGAGGTCAAAAACTAAGAAAGGAAAGAAAAGAAGAGGGGCTTTGTGCAACTGGTGTAAATATCAAAGACAACAATGACTGGAATTCCTCGTGGCTGGGGACAGATGGTCAAAGCACCATATCAGGGTCAGCAACACCTGCCCACCATGGGACGGGAGATGACTCCGAGGGTTGCGTGGGGCTGATGGCAGCTGATCTGCGCTTCAAGGACTGCCTCCGCCTGTACAGTCTGTGGCAGCTAAACGCTCCTGGGGTTTCCCAAGCAGACTTGTGTTGGAGTAAACCTCTTAATTTATTTATTTATTTATTTATTATTCTATTTTTAATTGTATGTCAAAATGGATGCAGGTGGTCACCGTTACCAGTATTTATTTATTCTATTATTTTTTTTTAACAGTAAGTTATTTTTGGATCTATTTGTTTGTTTGAATGTATCTATGCCACTGTTCTCATGTAAAGGTTTACAGCACTGGCCCCTCTTGGTGAGGTGGCTGCAGGAGTGATGGTCACTCCTGCTGCCAGCATGTCCCTTCATCTGTGCTCTCTGGAGCAGGCAGAGAGTGTGTTACAGACAGAGGGACGCAAGGCAGAGCTATCTGCTTTCATGTTAAAATCAAGGGTTTCTCTTTAGATTTGTGCAGGAACATGATGGATGTGACCATAGAAACGGGTCTAGGACCTCATGGAGGTGATGGCGAGGGTCTGCTCGTCAGCCGGCCGAGTGACAGGATGTGTTTGCAGTGCTGCAAGGGGAAGTCTCGCCCCGATCCGTGCTTCGCTGGCCGGGTGCCAGCTGGCCGCCGCCGCTGTTCCCCTTGGCTCCGCAGCCAGTGCACAACCCGAAACCCAGCTGCTCTTTACAGGCACTGCTGGTTTCCCTGGGAGGATGCCGTCGCTAGGACTCCCCTGCCGTGTTTATCGCTGTGCAATGACCCACCCATGGAAAAACTAAAGAAATGAGACCGTGAGAGAGTGATCTGCGCTGAAGATGCTTGCAAAATCCAGTCTCTGGTGACAGGACCTAACCAAGGCTGTGTATGTATGTGTACATATACGTGCGTGTGTATGTGCACATGCACGTATGCATATGAGTTTCCCTCAGTGGTGGTATTTATTTTTTAACTTATTTAAGATTTTTTTTAGTGCAACCCGGAACATCACCCTCCCTGTCAGTGGACAACTGGGTTTTCTGTCAGTTTGCGAGAAGCCCATGAGCTTTTCTGTCTCTGTGCCTTTTGCCAGCGCTTTCTTTTTTTTTTTTTTAATGTTGTTTGGCTCATTCATTGCTTGTATGGATTTTTGCTCCGCGTCTGGCATCTCAGATTGCTGCTGGCACTCTCTGTAAAGAGCAGTATTCACTTGGTGGAAAGGCAACTCGGTCATTTTGGTGTTGGTGAATCACTGCTCGCCTGCGGTCGGCTGCGTTAGGGATGCCCAGGGCCAGCCACAGCCTCAAGGCTTCAGGAAAATCTCTCGGACGTTTTTTGGAGGCCCTATCTCAGAGGGTTTTGCTTTCCTCAAACACAGAGGCTCTTTCCCACCCATGATTTTGTTTCCATCCCACAAGTGGCCCGGTTGCCTTTCCTCAGCAGAGTGCATGTCACAGCACCTGCTCCCAAACGTCCCCCTGACCCTGGAGTCATGCCGTTGGCTCTTCCCACTCCCTGGACCTGCCTTGGCTTTGGGTTTGTTGCACCAAGCGAGGCTCGTCCCACCTCTCCCAACCCCAGTGCTGGGGTCAGGCTCCAGCAAACCCAGCACAATCTCTGCAGGTTTGCTGGGAAGCAACAATAAGGGACATTTCAAAGCACTGTTGCATTCGTTCTTTTCTTCATGGGTTACAGCACTTGGTTGAGCTTTGCTTCATGTTGACCACAACTTTTCTCAATGTTTTTGTTGTTTTGGGGGACCAAACTTGTCTGCAACAGCCAATCACTGTTATTTTGCTATGCATTGTACATATATTGAACAGGCTGAGAGGACTTAGCCTCTATTTAATATTTATTTCTTCTATTTATTGTTCATTACTTTAAAAAAAAGCTGTTTGGGTCTTGCCATTGGGTCCGTGAAGGTAGGAGCATTTAAGGTGTTGCCATATGCATTGGAGAGAGGATATCAGAGGTGAATTACTGTGGCCGGAGGCATCTGGCAGATGTATTGGGCTCATTTGGAGATCAACCACCAGTGATTTAGGGAGAAAGCTCATTTAGATGGAGATGAGCAAGGCAGGGGACCAGCTTCTCTTGACAAATCACAGCCCCCTGGAAGGGCACTGGGTGTTCGGAGGTGACAGGCTGGCTGTGGGGGAGGAATAACCCTGCTTTTCATCCACTGTGCTGCGTAGGGCTGCTTGGGTTGCCAGAGATCCCCAGGGACTGCTGGTCTCCCACCACTGACCTCTCTTGGCTCTCAGTGATTACTGGGGGACGAGGGGACTTGTCACCTTTTCATCGATGCAAGGGAGGGGACAGGGTTGAAGTGACTTGCCGTGGTCGCTACCAGGAAGTGAGGATGTCTGCCCTGCCTCGCCCCGAGACCCTCGTCCTTGTGCCATGTCCTGCTCTGCCCCCTTCCCCGAGCTTTGTGCCAGAACCAGTAGCTTTGCCCAGATGTGACCTCGGGAAAGGTGGCCAGGACAAGACTGGGGGGGATCTTTCCTGTCATCTCCAACATGAGCCCGAGCTTGCTGCAGGCACCTACTCTAGCTTTGAAAAAAGCGTGGGTTGTGCTAAAAATCACGACCTGCCCCTGTACCATTCCACTGACGCCACAGCCGTTGTCTCTTCACCCAAGTGGGAGGTGTTTGTGCTCCGAGGGCAGAGCTGCCTGGCTGGCAGAGGGCGGATGTGGCTCCAGTGTCGGCAGGCGAGTGCCCAGTGCTGGGGTATCTCTGGAGCTGGGCAGGAGCCGTGGGGCACTCAGCCGTGGGGCTATCATGGTGTTTGAGAAAGGGATGGGTTCAGGTGCCTGAGTGAAGACTTTGGACTTCAGTGTCCACTGGGGTTTTAGTACCCCTTTACCAGAGGATAAATAATTCTCATGACTTTTGCTGCTGCCTGGAAGTTTGCACGTGCCTGGGAGGGTCTCCGCGGCACCGGAACATCTGCTGTTGTGGTAACAGCCTCACGGTCAAGCATCCCGACTTTTGGGCTGTTGCCTGGAGAACAACCCCCAGCCCGGGGGCAGCTCTCCACCTTCACAACCCAGGGAATGAGAAGATCCAGAACGAAAGCCAAGGTGCCAAAGAAGCGGTGTCTCTGCTTTCTCGCCTGTTGGTCGATTCCTTACCAAACGACACTGGTGCATCTGTTCATTTGACTTCGTTGTAAAACCCCCTTTGCTCTCCATCGAAATGCATAACTGTATTCTTTAGTCTTCCTGGTGTATTTGAGTTGTTAGCCTGGTTAGAAAAAGGGTTCCAATAAAGGTTCGGACAGCATTTCCTTCTCATCGCAGCCCTGTTTGTCATCTTCCTTTTGGACCTGACGGCGCGCAGTGGGATATTTTGGGTTGTTCCAGCTGCTCTGCAGGGAAGGGCATGTGCCTCCATGCCTGTCTGCCGAGGACCGGCTCCTTGGGGCACTGCCTGAAGCAAAAAGTCATGGGCTAGGATTTCTGGCAGCTCTCCCTTCTGTGCTGGGCCAGGTTTTCGCTGCCCTTTGCCAGGCATTTTGGGTTCCCCCCACCCCATTCAGGCACCAGTAGCCCAAGCCAGAAACGCAGTCCTCTCACCATGGAGGTCACCATCGGGGCTCGCCGCTGCTCTCCTCTGCGCCGTGCCCTTCCCTGCCCGCGCAGCCCTCGCTCCAAGCCCCGCATGGTGCTCCTGCACCGCAGGGTCCCCCTGCTGTCACCTCCTTGGCCATCTTCCCGTGAGCCAAGGGGGTGGCGAGGACTCATCACCACCCCAGATGATGCCCCTCACCCCAGGATGCCGGGTCCCCGTGCTGTTCCCGCCGGGGCTCATGCGGGCACCCAGGAAGGGTCTGGCCACAGCACAGGTGGATGCTGGGGGCAGCATCCCCAGGTCCCTCAGAAGAGAAGAGAGGCTGCGAGGCCACTGCACGCTCGATCCCCAGCGCTGATGTCGTGGGGCGGGCTCGATGGTGGGAGGCAGCCGGGAGATCTGGAGTGACAACAGGAGCTAAATTGGGATAGCCCAGAGAGGGCAAGAGCCGGCGGGAGGGGATGTGTGACTAATGGGGATAAACAAGGCGACAGGGAAGATTCCTGGCTGGGGAGGGAGGATGGCCTGGAGCTACGCGGGGAAGCGCAGGACGAGATGTTGGGAGGCTCCTGGAAGCAAGGCAGGACCGTGAGACTGCCTGAAACCTCCTTGGGGCTCATCTCCTTCTCCCCACTGGCCCTCGTTTGCCTGAGCTGGGGTGATCCTGCTCTCCAAGGTGAGGTGTGCAGCTGAGCTCATGCTCAGTGTGTGGCCGTGTCCCCCCAGGCCACCCTGCTCTCACCCCCTGGCAGCAGGAGACACCAGCCAGGCAGGGGCAGCCAGGCAGGACAAGGGGTTGGAGGGGGATGTTCTGCCCCTCTGCTGGCAGCTGCCTCCTTTGCACCCAGGGGTGCTCAGCCAGCACCTGGGACCTCCCCAGGCATCTCCGGGTATCCCACTCAGTCCCCAGGGAGACCCCCACAGTGCCCAGAGGTCCCCCCAAGCATGGGGGGGGCAAAGGAGCTGAGCACGGAGGAGCAGCGAGAGGCAGCTCCCTCCCCCAGCGCTGTGGCGTCGGTGCAGCGTGATTAATGCTGTTGGAGTGACCAGTGGCTGGGTTGCTGCACGGCCTGTGCTGCATTAAAGTCTTCCTGCTGTAATTAGCTCCATCAAGTCTATTAGAAAAATTGCAGATGCTGGAGAAAAGGAGCGTGAGGCAGAGCCAGGAGGGAGGATGAGGCATGAGGAGGAAGTGGTCCTGTACCCGGCATGACCCTCATCGATGACATCCCATCCTCTGGCGCATCCCATCGCCCACCCGAGCTGTGCCTGGACCATCTCCATGGGGAGCCCCTCATTGCCACCAGGTACCCCCCGCTTGCACGGTGAGGGCTGTGTCACCCGTCTGGGTGCTCGCTGGGAGCTCACTTGCCACCGCTGCCGCGCGTCTTCCCACATCGCGCTGCCCGCTCCCCGCCGCTGCCCTGTAATTAGCCCTGCTGCTGCGCGGCGGTGATTACCGCCTCGCCCTGCCCATGCACAGAGATTGCAGCAGGGCCTGGGCATGCGGCGGGGCGAGGAGGAGGAGGGTGAGGAGGAGGCAGGTGCTGAGCAGCGCCGTGAGGACCCTGCCTGCCTGCTGCCCAGGGTCCCTCGCCTTCCTGCAGTGAGGGGACATTTGGGCCCAGCAGGGGAAGGCGGCCGAGGCAGCGGTGCCCGAGAGGGGCATCCCTTGTCGCACGGCTTTCCTCCTGCATCCTGCAGCCCTGCTCGTGCCTGGGCTCTGCGGGCAACCCTGGGTGGCCGACACACTGCATGCTTCTGGCCACAAAAGGGGTCCACACCAGCACCCAAAAATATCCACCCTCAGGGTCCTGCCACCCATGCAGCCCTGCGCCAGGGGTGCCACCAGTGACCCACTTCCCCCTACAGTGGGCTGCTGGGTGGCATGGGGACACGTGGCTTTACAGTGCAGGGAGCAGCTTGGCCCAGCCCCACCAAGGGGGTATTTTTAATGGGTGACACTAAGGTGAAAGCAGCCGACTCTGAGCTCGGGGGCTATTTTGGCCGGGCAGGCTTGGCACAGGGCAGTGGGAGGGGGTGGCGGGGGCCAGGGCAGCTGCCGAAGCGCTGTGGCCCCACAGCAGCCGGGATCCTCGGGCCAGCGCGAGAGGTCAGCTGCCGCAGCCCAGATTCTCCACGGCTGTTTCATCCTCTCCAAAATACTCAGCTAGCAGGGCAGGAATTGCAAAACACACTCCCCCTCCTCCCAAATCCATATAAATAGCGCTCGCCCGGCGGCTGGAAGGTTAGAGAAGTTTCTCGGCTCTGAGCTCAGGCATTTATTGCAGCTCTAGCCTGGGAGCGGCAGGGAAAGTCGCACATAAGGCGCTGGGGAGCCAGAGGAGAGAGATAAGCTTTTTAATCTCAAGATATTAGGGTTTATTTATTTTTTTTTCCCTCTTCTGCCGAGAAGTTTTATTTTTCTCTCCCTGGTCCCTGGGATCGCAGCCAGACAGGAAGCATTTTCTCATGGCCAAAGAGCTCTCTCCGTCCTTCCTGCGCTCCTCCGGCTCCCAGTGATTCAGCCCTGAATTGATTTTCTTCCTTGTCCTTCACCTGGTGCCGGGAAGGAGGGGACCATCCCTGCAGCGCCCACCCGCAGCTGCACGCCCGTGTCCCACCCAGGGTGGATGCGCCTCCTCCGGGACGGGCTCCTGGGGGAAGTTTGCAGCCAGGAGCGGCCACACAGAGGCTGAGGCTCCGTGGGAGAGCCCCCGAGACACACTCAGACCCCTCCGAAGGAAACCATGGCCGACAGCCAGATGCCCTTCTCCTGCCATTACCCTGGCCGGCGCAGCATCCGCGACCCTTTCCGGGAGCCTGGCTTGACCTCGCGCCTGCTGGACGATGATTTCGGCATGTCGCCCTTCCCTGGGGACCTGACGGCGGACTGGCCTGACTGGGCTCGGCCCCGGCTCACCACCACCTGGCCAGGTCCTCTGCGCACCGGCATGGCCCGTGCCTCCACCATGGCCCCCGGCTACGGCACCCGCTTCGGAGGGTACCCCGAGAGCCGCAGCCCCGTGCCCCTTCCCCGCGAACCCTGGAAGGTGTGCGTCAATGTGCACAGCTTCAAACCCGAGGAGCTGACGGTCAAAACCAAGGACGGCTACGTCGAGGTGTCAGGTGAGAGCGAAGGTACCGGGAAGGAGGAGGATGGGGCATGGAAAGCAGCTGGTCCTGCCCTGCCCGCGCCGGCTCAAGAAATTGCAGTAAAATGCAAAAATCACCTTTATTTTAAGCCAGCGGCAGCAGCCCCATGCTCGGGAGCAGGGCCAGGGCTGCGGCAGGGCTTTGGGGCAACCCCATGGGCAGTTGGGGGTGCCATGGGGGGACCCGGCTCACAGGCCATGGTGGTTTGCTGCGAAAATGAAAAGAATAAGTCTGCTTTGGGGTAAATCTCCCTGCTTTCCACCCCGGCCAGCCAGGGAGGCTCTGCTGTGGGCAGTGGCACCCTGCAGCGAGCTGCCAAGAGGGGCCCCAGCTTGGCTGGGTTAATTATAGCCGGGGTGAGGGTGGCACAGTGGGAGATTCCCTTTAAAGGGGCCGAGAGAGGGGCAGCTCCAGTGCTGGGAAGCAGGGGGCAGCCACCCTGCGGACCCCACCCTAACCCAGCCCCAAGAGGCCCCAGCCTGTGGATGAGCCAGCCAGAAGCACGTCCCTAAAAATTCAATGGTGGGCATGGGATGCAGCACATTTGGGGTGCCCACAGGCACCCAGCCCCGAGCACCCTTCAGCCCAGCACCCACCTCTTGAATGGCCCCCAAGTGCCCCGGGCTGGGGTCCCCAGGGAGAGGCTGAGGGCTGTCGGGCAGCATGGCCCTGGGTATTTATTTGGGGCTCACAGCATCACAAGGGCCAAACCGCGGGTTGAGGGGGCCTGGGCAGCTTCCAGCATGGTTTTAACTTCAGGGATGCTCCAGGGACAGGGACCCCCAGCCTGACAGCGTGGTGGAGGGGAGACCAGCCTGGGGAGCGAGACAAGGGGGGACGCTGACATTTCCAAAGGTTTTATTACATCTGGGGGCTTTTTCTTAAGCCCCCGCTCTTGGCAGTCTGTGAGACCCCAGGCTCTCGCTGGAAATATGGGTGCGCTGTGTCCGGCATTGCCTTCCCCACGTAGGAGAGGCTCCCTGAGACCTCTCCAGAGTGAAGGGTTTGCACAGGGGAAGGGAAACAACTCCTTTGAAAACTTTGCTGTTGTTGTTGGGGAAAAAATAATCTCCCGGTGAGGTGGTGACGTGGGGTGTTGTCCTTCCCTGCAGGCAAACACGAGGAGCAGCAGGTGGAAGGAGGGATCGTCTCCAAGAACTTCACCAAGAAAATCCAGTAGGTACCAGTTGGCCCTGGTGTCTCCCCCTGCCGAAGGGGCTGGGGGGGGGGGCGGGGGCTGCCACATCCCCTTGACCAGCGCCCAAATGTCGGTAGCCTGCTGTGGGACCCCATCGCTGCAGTGCAGGCAGGTCGCAGGCAGCACGGGGCTGCCACTGGCGGCAAAGGGCTGAGCTTTGTCAGTCCTGTGCCCCGGCTCATGCACACAGGGAGTCCTGCCCCTGTTTTCACCCCAAAATCTGCCCTTTTGCAGCATGTGCGTGACTGGTGCGGGCCACACGGTGATTTCCTGAGGGAGGTAAAAGAGGAGGAGATCTTTTTCTGGATGCTTTGTCACTCTCCTCCAGCCCCGGGGCTGCGTTCCAAGCCAGCCAGGGTGCAGGGAGCAGGAGGGCTGCAAGGAGTCACGGAGCTCACGGTGCCAGCACATCCCCCCGGGGTGCAGCAGGGCACGATGGGCTGACACCATCGTCAGCCCCAAAATACATCCCTGAGCATGAACGCATGTGTGTGTATATCCAATCGAATGATGTCAGTCAGATTGCTATCGCGTTGACTCACCGCGACAGCTCGCTTTGACAACAACAGCGGCACAGGGCAGGGAGGAAAGGCAAGTCCGGAGGCAGGCGAGCCCCGACCGCGCCGCCTTGCCCATGTGGGGGGCAGACCCCTGGTCACAGGGCTCGCAGGGTTAACAGGGAGAAGCAGCAAAGCCCAGGGCATGGGAAGGGTTTCCTTGGCTGGCAGCAGCTCAGCTTTGCTTTCCCACCCCAAAGGAGCCCTGTGCATCCCAAACTCCAGTGGGAAAGCACCCCGCTCCCTCCTGCTCCGTGCTCGGCAGTGGCAGCAGCTCCTTTTACGGGCAAGGCTTGCGGCTGACGCGGGCTGCAGCACAGTGATGATTTACTCCCACTTTGCAGAAGCCCGGGCAGCACAAGTGGTGGGTGACATCCTGTCAAACACATCTGCCAGGGAGATTAAACAGAGCACCCATAGGGGCCAGACCAGCCAGGAGGCTGCTTTAAATATCCCAGGCACATTCCGGGCCTCTACAGTAATAACGTAGGCTTTGCCGAGCCCCGTGCCGGGGCTGCTGACTCGGCATCGGTGGTTCCCCAGGCACTGGGGGTCCTGTGTGGGCTTCCCAAGGGTCAATGTCTGCCAGGAATGGGGCGTGCCGCGAGCTGCCCCAGTCCCCCAGCTCCTAAATCTTTCCTTCCCTCCTGCAGGCTGCCCTACGAGGTGGACCCCATCACGGTCTTCGCCTCCTTGTCACCGGAGGGGCTGCTGATCATTGAGGCACCCCAGATCCCCCCCTACCAGCAGTACAGCGAGGGCGGCTGCGGCAGCGAGATCCCCGTTGAGAGCCAGGAGGCCACCTGCGCCTGACCAGCCACCCGCCTCCCTCCCGCATCCCGGCATCCCTCCTCCCCTTTTCCCCCCGGACCCCCACTCCCCGGTCCCCTGCGGTGTGGCATCCGGACAGCCTCCAGCAAGGGTGACGGGTGCTGCTCGCAGGGATGGCAGCACCCACCACCCCATGGGGGGACCAGCTGAGAGCTGGGGCAGGCGTGCCGGGTGCCAGGCCACCATCCCCAAGGGCTTGTAGCGATCTGACGTGCTGGTAGAGATTTTGTGCCCGTGGGGCCGAGCAGAACGGATGTTCCTCATTATGGTTATTTTTTTGCTCTGAGTCTCTCGGATGGGATATTTATAACACTAGCAAAAAAGGGCCCTTTTTTTCTCTAAAATTGATGTGGAATCCTGTAGCCCTGTGTCTTCTCCTCCTCCAGGGGCTGTTTGTTGGTTTTTTTTTTTAAACTACATCTCTGCAAAGGATACGCGTCCGGTGGCAGAGCTTGACGGCATGGCCTCCGTCCTGAGAAATGCAAACTGTCCGTGTGTTTTGAACGTTGGTTTTGGGTTTTTCTTTTTTTTTTTTTCTTTTTTTCCAAAGAGAATTTGTGCTTTTACTCATCACACCTGAGGAATAAAACCCAGTCGATGTTCTTAGCCTCTGCTTGTCTTGGCTGAGCCCGGCGGGTCGGGCGCAGGGCTGCGGGAGGGCGGCAGGGAGGAGGGGGGATGCCACCCTGTGCCACCTCCTAGCCCAGCACGGGGTCCTTCCCATGGGGGGAAGGAGAGGAGAGATCTGTGGGGATGTTTGCGCTGATGGGCAGCCGGAACATTTGCTCCAACCTTTTCTGCAGCCTGTGAATGCCGAGCCCTGGCTAACACTGTGCCAGGGAGGCACCGAGCCCCGCAAGGACCATGGGTTCAGCCTTCCCTTACCTTCTTGAGGGGTTGCAAATGTTTGTCCTGCTTGGGGACGCTAAATCAGCTTCTGAGCTGGGCAAGTTGGGTTTGCACCATCCCCATTTCCATCTCGCCCTGCCAGCTCCCCACCGGCAGCTCCGCAGGGAAGTACTTCCCAGCTAATTCCCTGGTGGAGGTACCGGCAAGGGGTTTCTGCTGGGCCCTGGACACAGCCTTAAAACCATTCCCAGGGGCAAAGCACCGGGTGAGATTTGTTAACACGCTGCAATGCCTGAGGTGGGCAAAGCAGAGGTGCTGATGGGTGGCAGGAGTTTTTCCATGGATCTGTGAGGCACCTGGACCGGGCAGCTGGTTTTCCATGTCACCAGGACCTTGGAGTTAAAAATACAACCTCACATGCTCGCCTCCAGCTCATTCGGGATGTGGTTACCAACAACAACCCATCACATGCTGTAAACCCCACCCCGGCGCGCGGGGGCCACAGTGGTACCCACATGCCAGGTCACAGAGAGGAACCTGGGGGCTCTCACCCCAGTTTTATGTATTATATTTAATTTTCGGCAGTTTTTAGGGAGTCTGGACCCCCAGGCGGTGCACGACACCCCCACGCCTGTCAGTGGGAGGCTCTGCCAGGTGCGGCTGCGAGCACAACACTTTTTATGAATAAAATATAATCCTCGAGATGTAATACTGACACCAGGACGGAAAGCAAAAACCCCATGAGTCACAGCTCCAGCCCTGTGTCCTCGTGCCACTTGGAGTCATCATGCCCCATGGGTGACACCTCTCCAGCATAAACTGCCCCTCCTCTTCCTCACCCCTTCAAAGAATTTTTTTTTTCAGTCTTTTGAAAAAATATTCCCAGCCCCACAGGCCCTGCCCCAATTTTGTCCCCAGCGCCCCAACCCCTTCATGCACTTTTCATGGGAAGGACGCTGGGGGAAGCACGTGTGTCACTGGAGTGACCCTCAGGCTCCAGCACCCCAGAGCAAGCGGCTGGATGCGGCCTTGTCACTGTCCTGACCACGCACCCCACACATGGCAAGCGACGGCCACCCCGATGGGGCTGCGGGCACCAGGGAGCAGCTGCGGCTGGGCAAGGGGCTGAGGGGGGGAATTAGCCACAGCTGAGCCCCTCTCCCAGCCTGGAGTATTTGGGGAGGTCCCCAGGCTGCAGCTGCACCTGTCCTGGGGCAAAGGGAGCTCTGGGCTCAACTTTGGGGCTGCAGTACAGGTAAGGGCTGCTGGGGGCAGATGATGGCTCCCAGCTTTCTCTCCTGCTGATCCTGCAGTTTGGGGGAAGAGCTTTTTTCTTTTCTTTAATGACTTTCTGGTTTATTTGATTCAGCTTTCTGATGAACTCCTTAATAATGCCTTATAAAGATGGTTGTGAGATGCATTAGCAATAATTTCTTAATGGCTGAGGCTGGCATTGGTGCTGAGCACTAAGGACCCTTTACACAAGGAGCGTGCTTGGACCTGCGCAGCCAGCAGCTTCTCAGGCTGCTGGGTTGTCTGGAGTATCATATGCTCATGAAATAATTGTAAGTGGAGATTTTTTTTTTTAAGTATAGTTTGATTGTTGAAGTGAAGGAGGTTTTATAAAAAGAAATTCCTCCTGGTGTTTCTGCAAATGGAAGAATAAATTTGGAAACACTGGGGCATTTCTGCATCAGTTACTCCCCCTGTGTCTGAGGGGGATGGGGTGGGAAATGTGTATTTTTGGGGTACCAGGCTGCTGCAGGGCTGGGGCCAGCGGGGAGCGGGAGCTGTTTGCTCGTCCTCAGCCTTTGCATGAGAACGGCTTGAAGCCGTTAGCCCCATAATGCAGGGCTCTAATGGCTGCTCTGCCAATTACCTTACACTTCATGGGTTTATAGCAATTACACTGCATCGGGTGGTGTCAACACATTACACTTTATAGCTTAATATTGGCTTGAGCAGGTGGACGCCGTGTGCAGGACATGGGGAGGAGCAGGCTTCCTGTGGACAGGCTGGCTGAGGGGGCTCGGGAGGGGTTATGCCCCGGGGCTGTGCATTTTGGGACCCCTGTCACATGCGGCAGAAGGGGCAGGATTGTGTTTATCAGCAGCCCACCTTGCACGGGGCACCCCAGCCCCAGGGACTCCTCTCTGCTGGCCCTGTCTGAATCACTCTGGGGGACTGGTGCTCCCTTACTTCTCCTTCCAGAGAGGTGTTAGACTTATCAATATCCATCATCCAAAGCCAAGAGATTTTTACTGCTGAAGGAAGCGGAGGAGCCATCCTAATCAGGCCCTTCAAATCCTGCGCTGAGCAATGCTGCTGCTGCCGGCACAGGGCTGTGCCCCTGGCCAGGGAGGTGAGAGGAGCAGATGTGCCAAAGGTTTTATTTTTTTCTCTCTAAGAAGTCAGTTCTGATAAAATACACAGTCACATTGGAAAGGGTTGGTGGAATTAAACGGTCGGATGATGGGCAATGTGCATTAGGCTCTTCATTGCCTCACTGCCTGGGCAGAAGGTAGAGGAAGGAGCATGAGGAGGTGCCTGCTCCAGGGAGGGGAGATGCTGGGGTGCAGGCTAAGCTTGGAAACCCAGCACCTCTCGATGCATCTCAGGACCGTGAGCTCAGCTCTATGCCCCAGCAAAGCTCTCCTGGGCAGCTGGTGGGAAATGCGGGTGGTTCATGCAGCCTCTTTGTTTTGGAAAAGATTTTTCTAGCTGCTTCGTATGGTGGTGATCCCTCCTGCAGCACAGGCGGGTGATTCCTGGTGCTGCAGACATGGAGCTGGGATGGGCTTGGGGCTGGGAATGCGATGCCATGAGATAAGGGGGCTGCATCACGGGAAACCGGCCTGGGGATGGGGGGGCCTGCTGCCCAAACTAGCTGCTGCAGACAGGCCAAAGGACGGGAAGAGATAAGGATAAGGTCACCCAAGCCCTGGGAGAGCTCGCTGGGCGGCTCAGCAGCAGGAGGTTTGCAGGAGGCTGAATAAACCTCTCAGCTGTGTCCTGCTTTCTGTCCTGAGCTGCCGAGGAAGCTGCGGGGGCTCTGTGGGCACCACTGGCCCTTGGCAAGGCAGGGGCATGGACCAGCGGGGCCGAGCGGCTTCTGAGTGCGGGTTTACACCCCACTAGGGCTGGGCTGGGTGAGCACGTGGCTCCTCGCAGGGCACCGGCTCCCAGCATGTCCCAGAGGATTTATTTTCCTAAAATGGAAGCAAAAGCTGAACTGATTTATTTTGGTTGGCAGCATGTGGAGCAGGGTAAATAATCCGTCAAGAAGCTCCAGAGCTGTCCAGATATACCAGGCACCGCCAGAGGCTCAGTTTCTTCTCCTAGAACTGGGTTGGTCTTGTTTTCTTAGTCCCCAGTTCCTATGGTGGGAGCTGGCTCCCGCCTGGGCAGAGCTGTGGGCAACGGCCGGCACAGCAGCTCCCAAAGCTGTGCCCAGCCCTGGGCAAGCATCGCTCCTGCATCCACATGTGCCCATGGCTCAGGACGTGCTTGCTGGCTTGCTCCACAGAGATGCACTTGGTGTGTCTCCCTTGTTCCTGGCACGCTGTTAGATGGTGCTGCAGGGTCCTCAGGTGGCCATGGAGCCCCTTTTGCTGACTGATGGGGATGTTTGTGCTTTCCAGCCGCTCTGGGAACCTCTCTCTGCACAGCTCTGAGCCATGCATGTGCCATGGGTGTGCAGGAGCTCAGCCTGTTTTCCTCCAGCATCCTCGTCCTCCTTGGTCCCCCTGTGCTGCAGTCCTCCCCTCCAGGCAATCTGCAGCTCTTGGGCTCTCACGTGGCAGCTGGATCTTATTCCTGCAGATTATCTATCTGGGTTTGCCTAGGGGGGTTGATATAACACTTCTGGGTGGTTTTTTTCCTTCCCAAAGCCCTTTAGAGCATCCTCAGCTCCCCGGGGGTTTCTCAATATTTCTCACACAAACCCAGGCCCCTTGGGTACAAGCCAGTCCCTCTTCCCCCAGAGAATATCTCGTAACCACCCAGGTGTTCCTCTGCTAAAGTCAAGGTCACTTGGGGATTTTCATGTTTCTCTTGGGGATTTTCTCTCCTGTTGGAGGCTTTGCTTTATTGCAGCTTTGGTCTCTACTTGCAAAGCAAATCTTACCTGCTTTATTTTGCATGTCTCCAAACAGAAGACTTTGCCACACAATGGCCGTGGGGACAGAGAAGCAAAAACTCTTTTTCTCTGATGAAAGAATCGATTGTCATAGAAATAACCTGCCCTGGCTGACCAGATGGCCTTTCTGTCTCTCTTTAAATCAAAGGCCAGGAAGCTCAGCAAGAGCTCCTGGCTGTGAACTGGCACTGCTGCCCCTGGGAGCAGACCAAGAAATTCCTGAAGCTTTTTCCCATCCCAGCAGAGAGCAGGGGAGGTGAGACCTTCACAGATGAAAGTAATGCCGGCGGGGCGTTACGGCATCATCATCGGGTGCTTCTGCCCATACCCATCTCGGGAGTGGACTGGGTGTGCTTCGAGGCTCAATCCCAGTGACTCCCACCAGCAGCACAGATCCTCCAGGGTGGACAGGGTGTCTGACTGTGGCATTGAGCATCACTGACCCCTTCGCAGAGCCACAACTGCCTCTGGGCACTGCAACATCTTATAGACACAAATTCCTCCCTTGAATAATGAGTGGTAGCCTGGGGTGGGGGGAGAAGACTTTTTTTTTTTTCCCCCCCCCTCTTTATTTTCTTTGTTGGTCTTTAAACCCAGTTACAAATGCTGCTGGTAATTAAGGGCTGTCTTGCCATTTGGTCGATGTGGTGAAGTGCAACCTCCTGCTCCCAGCCAGATGCTCCACAGAAAACCCATCCTGGAGGAGAGACAAATGTAGTCTTAATTTTCTTTCGTATTGCAACAAAAAGCTTCCTATCCAAGGCAGCCTTGGAAACTTCTCCTTATTAAAAGACCACCTTGAAATGTACTATAGCAGCTGAGGAGGGTGGTTATGAAGCACAAAAAGCCTGTAGAAGAGCTCATTAAAACAATAAATTACAACTAATTAGAATAAATCAAGTTAAATCATCTCCAGTGTGAAGGTAAAATGAGGTGTGAGTGAGTGTTTTTAATAAGGCCAGTGCTAATCCCAGGCTCCTCTTTAAAGTGATGGTGAGTCCTGCTGCAGTGATGATTCCGCTGCTGGGACCGGGCTGGAAAACAGACCCAGACAAAGGCAAGGGGAAAGCAGAGCTAATGGGATTTTTAATTGTTTCCCAGTCTGAGCTGCCTGTCCCTAATTGCAGTGGGTTTGGGGATAGCGCAGCGTTTGCAGAGGGGCAGGCACAGGTCAAGACGCTTGGGTTTGCTCACTTTGGGTTTTTTTTCCCCTCTTTAATTTGCAATGCGCAAAGTGGCTCTGGGGTTTCGTTCCTCTCTGTCATATCACTTCATCATGTGCAGCCACAGCTAAATGACTTCTCTGCATAATTAGCAGTGAGATCATCGTGACCGCCTTGACTCAGAGTCATTTCTCCTCTGGCCTCCGAAGAGCTGTTCAAAACAGGGGGGGCAGCCCCAGAGATGGGTGTTGGAGGGGGATGCCTTGGGGTCACCTTGGACCCCTGCACCAGCTAAGGGAGGTTTGGGAGACCTCACTGTCCTCCTCGATGAAGTTAACACCCAAGCTAAAGGTCCCAGGGAGCAAAGACTGGCAGCACCAGCCTGACCTATGCCCAGGACAGGGCTCGCTGCTGGCGAGAACCTTCTTTAACGTGTTAAATGCCCACGTAGGACACCATTGACCAGAAGGTCTCTGAGCTGCCAAAGCAAAAAGTTTCCTGCTGAAGCCAGTGAATTACTTCTGAAAGCCCCTGGAAGTGGGCTCAGCTCTTGGGACTGTGGAGTCCAGAGCCAGCGTGGGCAATGGTGTTATGCCCAGGGTCAGCAGAGATGCTGTGGCTCGAGGCTTCATGGCTGGTGGCATCGCTGCTGCTTCCCTCCAAGAAGGGATGAGCACTACTGCCAACGCTGGAGAAATGTATTAGTTTCATTAAGCTTAAATGATTAGCTCCAGGCATTGATAATGATACTTAATGGATCTAATATTTTTTGGCGATTATGCTGTTGTATACAGCAGTGTATACCATTAATAACCTTCTTTAAACCTTGCTTTCACTGTCACTAATTATGTTGAAGCCCTTCTTATACCTAAGCCCAATTAGCTGCCTATAAGAGGCTTTACCCCATGAAGAGTGTCCGGCTGTGCCGGGAGGCAAATGCTGATGTCTTGGGTTACAGGGCAGCAGGACACTTGGATTTGGCCACAGGAGCCATGGGCCAGACCCTGCAGGGTGCTCAGGGCAGCCGTGGTGGGTGCTGCTTTCTGCAGGAGATGATGAAAAGCCTGGGGGCAGCTCCGCTCTCCTCAAAACCCCTTTCCCTGAGTTTTGCAGGGGGGTTAACACCAGCCAGAGTCACCCCATGTCCTGGGTTTTATCAACAATTGGTGTCTGAAGGGAGATGATGGACAGGAGTTAAGGTGGTGAAGTCAAACATTGCTCGCTATTTTTCCCAGGCGGTGATAATGAATGCATCAAGGGTTTGGAAGTTTCTCAGGGAAGGGGGACTCGCCTGTTACTGCCGATCAAAGCTGTGTGGTCCCCATGCTGGATGCTGCCGGGTGGAAGCAGGAGCATCACTGCCTGCTCGCTGAACTCCCTCTGAAAGTTGCCATTGCCCTTGGGAGGAGCACCCAGGCTTGGCTGCTCCTCTGCTCCTCCCTGCCTGCGCCTCCCACCCATCCCCCTGCGAGCTGATTAATCCATTAGGATTAACCTCTCTTTAACTCCTTGATTAGCTGCATTTTAAAGCTCCATTTGTTTTCCTTTTTACATCAAGCCAGAGCCAAAAAAAGAGGCCAATTTGCAGTGATACTGATTTACTGCAATTTCTGAAAATCAGGGTGAACGCTGGGAAAAGCGTGCTCGGCATTTCAACTCCTCCCCGTTGAGCTGTGAGAGGCTCCATCCGGCAGGAGCCAACTTTGGGAAGAATGCAATGGAACCAGCACCCACCCAAATTCCCAGGGCTGGTTTCTGATGGTATCAGTGCGAACCTGGAAGATGCATCCTGCATTTCAAGGACTGAAAACGTCCCTGGGGAAACTGAGGCCCCCATGAAGCAGCATGCATGGGGTAGCAAGGCTGATCCCCAGTCCTTAGGTGTTTTTTTGGTCCCTTAGGGACACCCATAGTTCCACTGAAGGTGTCCCTGACTTCCCTGAACCATGTACAGTGGGAATTTCTCAAGGTTTGGCTTCTTGCTTTAAGATCACGCAGGGTGGTAACAATATGGTTTGGCCTCATCCAGACCTGATTTGCCAGGTGTAGACCCAGTCCTGGATTTACCAAACCTGAGTTTAGCCCGTGACCGTGGTGAGCTGCCAGACCCCTCCAGAGCCTGGGGGTGTTTGATGACAAAAACTTTGCCCTCCTGTGCGGCAGCTAGGCTCAGCGCCTGCTCTGGCTGTGCCTGTGGAACCAGGGCAGCTGCATTCTGGCACGTGGAAAAAAAATCATTGGTATCTTCAAAAACAAGCAAACCCACTGGATTTAAAACAAAATCTCTACTGTTCCCAAAGGCCCATCTTTCCCTTCCCAATGTGTCTCCTGGGAAGGAGTGACTCCCTGGGAAGGAGTGACTCCCTCTCCATGCCCAGCCCGGGGCTGTCTCAGGGTGCTGCCCTGGCACCCCAGCGAGCGCAGCCGACGATGGTGATTTGTGCGCCCCATTGCTGAGGTCAGGGATGCTGAAACACAGGCAGCAACGGGGACCTAGCAGGGTGGGAAGAGCTGCGTAGCCAGGAGTGGTTCCGAGGTGGGGACTGTTTGGAACCCCCCAGGGACTCTGTGCCCCGCGGCTTCGCCCCTTGCAGGTGAAATGAGTGCAGCTTGGCTCGGCAGCCCCGCCAGCACACCCTGCCCGGGCACGGAGAGGAGCAGCCGGCGGCTGCGTGCCCCATCTCTCGCTGGGCACATATCATCCCCTTGATGAACTGGCTGCTCCGGAGTTACTCCTGCCGTACTTATGTGATCATTAAGCCTCAAGGCAACTAACCCTAACCACCCGCTGACCTGCCCTAACCCTTCAATTCATTCTTTGGCCACTTCCTCTGGCTGTGAATCAATGTCTGAGTGTGGGTGTTTTCAGAGGTGGTTGGTGGGGCTGTGGCTCAGCCAGCCAAGCTGGGGGTGGGCAGCACGCCGGGAGGTGCAGGGGCTCTCCCTCTGCCCAGGAGAGATGGGGGCAAACTGCTTTCACAAAGCTGGAGAAATCGGCTGAGCTGCGTATCGCTGGTCATAGGTGTTTGCCTCGTGATTAGGGGATCTGCTCGTGCAGGCAGGGGTCAAGGCTCTGGCCGGAGCTCAGCAAAGCCGAGGCTTAGAGCTGTGGTCTGGGGTGTCCCTCCCGCCTGGCCGATGGCTGGGACTGGGGCTCGGCATCTCCCCTGGGGCTGGAGCACTGAAGAAGATGGCTTGTGCTGGCACCAAAGCCCCTCTCCTACGGAGCTGTGTTTTGGGGTCAGCTATCTGCAAGGAGCAGCTTTCCCTGCAGCAGTTTGGGGTGTCTAAGAAGGGCTGAGCACGGCAGGGACATCACTAGAGCCCTTCTCCTCTCTCAGGCTGCCTATTTGCAGGATGTTTATAAGGACCTTTCAGATTTCTCTAAGGTTTTGGAGTAGCTCAGTGTGTTCCTAAGCTATTTTGGGGTGCATGAGTGGGAAATACAAGTCACGGATGCATGCACCTGCATGAACCCATACACAATAGCATCAAGTGTTTAGGCAAGCAGGCTCACAGCTCTGCAGGGGAATCATCTTCCCATTACTGAAGCAAAACAAGGCAAAACCAAGCAGGGATTGGTACAAAACCAAGCAGAGGGCTTTGCCTTGAAGGACTGCAGTGCCTGAAACTGGGCTCCCCTGTGTGGGTGGTGGTGGAACTGGGAAAGTCTCTCGGGAGCCATCTGTGAGCTGTCAAAATATATTATAAGCTGCGGTTGAGGTTTGAAAAGCTTCACACGGATGCACAATTTAGGGGAAGCATCTTGCATTTCCATAGCTGTACAACAAGATTTTCTGAAATTGCAATAATATGAGAAAATGTCTTTTAAAGTGGCACCCAGATGGCAGAGGGAAATAGTGCTGTTTGATTTCTCTTCAGATAAATTGAAGCTAAAGGAATGTTAAACATTTTATATGGTTTTTTTCCCCCTTCCACTACCTGCTACAGAAATTACACAAGAGGAGTCATCAAACAGAGCAAGTGAGATCCTTATGGCACACGGCTTAGGATACGGCCTCATCTCAGTCCTGCTTCTGATGGCAATTAACCCTGAGAGATCCTGAGCCTGGCAGGGTCAGGTCTGGGTTCCTCGCCTGCTCCTCTGCAGAGCTTGGGATGCATGCGGGGAGCAGGAAGCGTTGCAGGATTCAGGTTCCTCAGGGTCTTTGCATGACCACGGTGTGAACCTGGAGGGATGGGGAGAGGCTGTCGGACCCAGCGGAGCGACAGCTCTGGAGGGGTGGGTGAGGTGCTGCTCCTCGGAGCCAGCCCCGGAGTCAGTCTCGCAGTAAGATTGGAGCCCAGTTCGATGCAGGCGTCCTTGGGGCTAACAAACCTCCCCAGATGCTCCCTGGGAAGGTGGCTCTCGGAGCTGGGATTTTGGCGGGGGGGGGTTGCCCAAACCCCTTTCTAAGCAAAGGAGCCGTAGGCAAACCCCAGGTGTCAGGGCTCAGCCTTGGGGTTTGCAGCGTAAGGGAGATGCAATGGCTGGAGCCGTATTTCTCCTTGGAAAGCCACCTGCCACAGGATGTATAGACCCAAATGCAAGAATGGAGCATTTGGCTATAAATCACCCTAACGCTGGCCATCATCAGAGCTGAGCTGCTTTAGGGACAGGCTCCATCCCCCTGGCTTCGAGGCGATGCTGCGGAGCCTCCCCAGCATCGCTCTGTGGGGCAGCAGGCTCTTCCCTCACACCTTTTATTTTTTCTTTCTTTTTCCCCTGCCTTGGCATTCACAAGCAAAGAGCATTTTCGCTCCTGAGCTAAATATGTCACTTTGTCTTGTAGCGGCTGCCAGGTTTTAAAATGCTGGCAACTTGCGAAAGCACCAAGAGGAGAAATGCCAATAGTTACGCATCCGTCCTTATTCAAGGAAGAAGAAACGGGCTTTGAGGCTTTTTGTTTTTGTTTTGAAAGTAAAATTAGTGTGTTTACCTGGCTGTTTACTTAAGCTGTTTGTCATGGCAAAAGAAACGTGTGCGGGCTGGTTTGTCTCCTCCGACAGGTCTCGCTTCCCCGAGGTGGGCTGGGGTGCTCGGGGGAGGCCGTGAGCAATAGCAGCAAATATGCAAGCCTTGCTTGTGTTGCCTCTCAGGAAGGCGAGCCAGGGGTGACGGGAGAGCAGCCCCAGGCTCCCGGGAAGCTTTTCCCCCTTCCGTACCTCCCTCCCCACTCGTGCCAGTGAGCACCAGCAGTGTCCATGCAGCGCTCAGGGTCCTCTGACCCTCTGCTGGGTCAGAAACTGCTGCTTCAAGACCCATCCAAGCCTGGCCCATGTGGGGCAGCTACCCTTTCAGCCCACCCCTGGGCGAGCTTTTATATGCACATTATTATTATTTCCAGTGTTGTCAGATTCATGACAGCAGACGGGCCCATGCAGCAGGCAGGGTGATGCTCCCGATGGGTGGTGAGATGTCTTTGTGCTTAACACGAAATGGAGGTCGCTGACAGGGCATGCACGTTGCTGTGGGGCAGAGCACTTCCCGATTGGGATCTGGCTTGAGTTTTTGGGAGAAGAGATGCTGGGCGAGGTCCCAGCCATTACTGCAATGGACTGAGCCCGCAGGAAGCACCGGCTCGCCAGTGGCGTGGGCTTTCCAACACCCAGCAGTGCTGCCGAACACCAGGAGAGCTGGGGCTAGGTATTTTTAAACAACCTTGGCTGGGCAGGCTCTGCCAGACTGCTGCCTTTTCTCGTTATCTCTTCCTGCAATTACGGAATGATTCAGCGACAGCTATCCTGCTGTTTAATGCAAGAAGCTTCGTGCAGGTAGGGTGCGTGTAACACACAGCAATGCTTTCTGGTACAACACCATACTGTCTTGTGTTATCACAGCTTGAGATGTTCAGCAAATAATCAGAATCTTTCCCTCAAAACACCAGGTTATTTTGGAGGGGGGTAGTCATATTAGCTATTATACTCGCGAAAACAGATAATAATAGTAATACCATTTGGTGGAGTGCTGTTAATGCAACAAGGCTGTCACTTGTCACCGAGAATGCTGTGTGTGGCAGCCTGTTAAAAAGAAAGTCAAAACAAGGCTGGCAGCAGCCAGCCTGAGTGCATTGCGGTCGCTGCCGGGGCTCTGTGAGCACGATAACGTTTCCCCCGCACCGGAGCCAGCAAGGATGTTCTGTCCTGCTGAGCTATGCTGGCTTGGCTGGTGCGGCCTGTGACGTGCTCACCGTCTGGGCAGCGGCGACATCCCGGCGTGCTGTGGCTTGCAGGGACACCGATAGCGCTGCCCGGGGTCTCATGTTTGTGAGTTGTCCTAGTTTTGGCAGAGGTGCTTGCCCTGAGCTGGGCTGAGCGTGCCCCTGCTGCCCTGCCTGCCTGAGCTCCCTCCAAATCCATGCACTCCTCAGAGGCCAGTCCTACCAAATGGACCCCAAATTTCTGTCGGGGTCAGTGGATGCTAAATCTGTCCCACGGGATGCGCAGGGCGCAGGAGGAGTGGCGGGTGTGGGAGCCCCTCTGCTGTTCATCCCGCGGGATGGGCAGACGCTGCATCGCCCTGATGCTCGGCCAGCATCAGCTTGCAGCTGGTGGAACTGGGCACTCATCTTTCTCCCTTCTTCCTTCAAAAAAGACATTTCAAATGTAAAAGCAATGTAAAGACAAGCAGTTACGTGTCTGGAAATGTATCATTAATGTAATAAGGGTATGAGGAGGTTTCTGTAGGAATTCATCATCAGTGTATTTGCTCCACAGAGAGACATAAACTTTCCAGGGTCACAAAAGTCTTTTTTTTTTTTTTTTTTTTTTCCCTTCTGAGGAATTTCAGCACTAACCCAGTGCATGCTTCCCCCAGCTGCCGCCCGGTCCATCAGGGGCTTCAGACCCTGTGCATAAGCAGAGGCTGCTGCGGGTGGGAGGATACTCGCTGCATCCACACTGAGAGCCACGGCAAATCCCCCCCGCCCCGAGCCCCGACAACTCCAGCATTTTCTTTTTATAATGGAACAGGAGAGCGGAAAGCTCTGCCAAAGCAAAATGTCTCTCTCAAATCATCAGGTTATTTTTATGTGCATCTATATTTTCTTATGTGTGTGTAAATACCTCCCACACACATATACTTTTATCTCAAGGAGAGAAATAAAAATAGCTGGAGATTGAAAGGGGAGCAGGCGAGGGGGAGGTTGTGCTTTTTGGAAGAATCTCTTCAAGGTTTGGAAACGTCGAAGCCATGGTGATAACATGATCTGACAAAACCTCAGCTTCTCCAGGCCTGTAAGGAATGGTGTTAATGAAAGCGCTCGTAATGACTTTCCCTCTATGTTTCAGTTCATTCTAACAAGCCGCAGCCAGGAGCGCAGGCCCTGTTGCACTTGAGGAAGTTTTGACAAGCTCCGAGGAGCCGGCTGCATGCGTGCCAGGAATTCCTGCTTAGGGGCTGGGAAAAACGACCCCCATCCCACAGATGCCAGGATGGCACAGAAGGATCCCCCACCTCTCCGGACTGATGGCAGCTTTGCCACCTCCGGCTGTGGAGCCTGGCTGCTTTCCCACACCAAGCCCGGGCCCTGCTGCTCTCCCCAACCCTCCTGCTCTGCAAGCCTGGGCTGGGCAAGTCGCAGGGGGAGATGCTGTGTGACACTGGAGGAGAAGAGGAACGTGCTGCAGCTTGATACAGATGTTGAATAGGCTCTTATTTAATTTTTTTTTCTCCCCCTTGGAGAGTAGGACGGCAGCAAGGAGAGATTTCTGAGAGCTCAAGCTCTGCAAAAGGGGAAGAAAATTTCCTTAGGGAATGCAAAATGGGGAGGGTTACGTGATCTGGTAAACCTGGTGCTACACAACCCAGAGCCCTGCGTGTCCTGGCTTAGGATCATTTATTGCCATTTACTTTTTTTTTTTTTTAATGATAAGAAAAGGAGGATTATGAAATACTTTCCTGTGCAAAGCCATGTGGCTGGCTGGTGGTGTGCATGGGACACGGTGATGTTTGTCCAGGCTGGGCCCCTCCGACCCTCAGCACCAAACAGCCAGAGCATTTCTGGTGGGATGGGACACATTCAGCACCCATTGCGGTGTCAGAGCTCAGACTGCACCAGCTGAACTTTGGCCGAAGCAGAAATGGAACCATCACTTCTAATAATACCCAGGCTGCAACCTGCTCCCCGATGAAGCCTCTGCCAGCTGGGGTGGAGCGGCGTCACAAGTCACTGGGACGCAGCGTTGTGCAAAGTCATTGTCCCTGTCCTGACCATCGGAGGCCAGGTCGCATGGGGCACACAGGTCCCCTCTCCCAGCCGCTCCCTTGGGGGCCTTACAGGGGTTGGAGTAACTGGGCTCGGCACAGGAAAAGCCTCCTCCTCCTCCACTTTGGGGAAGAGCTGGGAGGATTTCCAAATGCCTCCGCATGGCAGCTAATCCCCACAATCCCAGTAATGCGCTGGAAGTTGATCCAAAGAAAGTTCAAGGCTTGTGTCCCTAGAAATTGCCTCACTGGTCGCCCTTGCCCTGCACATCATCTCCTGGCTGCTGACAAAGCCCGATCTTGTTAATTCCCAGTGAGGTCTATGCTGGATGCAGGTGGGAGATGTGTCGAGAAAAGCTGAACAAATTATCATTATTTTCCTCCTATAAAATTCCCGGCTCCCATGACACCCACGCTATGACCTGATGTGGTTGGCACGGGAACTAGGGCAATCCCCAAATGGCTTCTGCAAATATTTGTGCCTTCGGAGCTTTGTGCGTGGGCCTGTGCGCCGGGGCAGGTAACAGGTAACATCTGGTAAAGGCATGTTGGTTTTAGATCTGGGTCCAGGTGGGTTGGCAATGTCTCACAAATTTCTTGCTGAGCAAGTTCCTGGATGCCACAGAGGCGGGACAGCATGGTGAGGGGTGGCATGGCCTTTGGTAGCAGAGCATTGCCCCGCTCCGTGTTTTGGGCACGGATTTCCTCGGTGCACTGAACACCAGAGCCACCCCCGTTGCTGTTACCGGGGCACATCAGAGCTTGGCCAAGCCACTGGGTGCAGTTTCGGTGGTGGGGTCTCCCTGTCAGCGGTCTGAACCATCCCCTCTGGAGCAATGCTGTTGGTAGTGCAAATTTAAGTTATTTAGGGTTTCTTTTTTTTTGCAAAAAACGCTTCCTCAGCAGCACTTTTCCCATGGGAGAGGGCGAAGCCCTGCCGCAGGTGGCGGGCGGGTTTCAGCTGTTTCTGTGAGCGGCAGCAGCCCCTCTCCCCTCCTCGCCCACACTGAATCAGCGCGGTGAAGACACTTCTCACTTAAATGGTGTGTGCCCACAGCTCCTCTGAGTCATGCTGTTAGCAGAGAGCTCGTAATTCTTCATTTTTTTCAAGTATGAATGTCTTTGAAAAAAGGCATTAAATAAAACACTTGACTGAGGTCCCAGCAGTGACTAATTCCCATGGTACGCCCCGCTCCAGCGTTAATCCTGCTGAGCTCGCTGCGTGCTGGGGAGGCTTGCACGGATCCTTGCAGGCGGAGGAGCAAAAAAAAAGTTGAAGGTTGCACGGGAAGAGCTGAAAAGGGACAGGCGCGGGCTGCAGCAGTGGCATGTGGGGACAAACCCCAGCACGCTCCCTCCGAGTGCTGGCATTCCCTGGGGAGCGCTTCGGCGTGAGCTGTGCTCCCAGGCCAAAGCAGGGTTACAGCCCAAAGCATGGCATGTATCAAAACCTAAAGCTTCTGCCCAAAAGTTGCTGGAAAGGTTTGAGGAGGGAGGAAATCTCCATAGAAGAGCTGGGAGGGGATTTTTTTCTGTCCCAGTCAGGATGATCTCTATCATGGAGGTGGCAGCTCGGAGGATTCAAACAAGGCGACTGTAAATCTGTATTTGTAAACATGCTGCTTCCCACCAAATAGGAGCTGGCAAGCCCAGAGCTCTGCTGAACAATTAATGACCCCAAGAACACCCCACAGGCACACCATGAACACCGTACACCCGAACCCCGCAAAAATCCCCAGGATGTGGCTGCAATGCTGGGAAGGACCTGTAACCTGCTGGGACCACTGCTGCCAAACCACGGCCCCCAGCAAACCTTCCTCATGAGTCCCTCTGGACCTGGAGGAGGTGGGTAAGCGCAGATCTTCCCAGGGCCAGGACAGGAATGCTGGTGGGACCGACCTTGCTGTGCAGCCAGGGCCGAGTGCTGCTATTGTTTTGCATGGCCATGCCAGTCACCTCCACAATACAACCTTGGCTTTTTTTGCTCCTTGGGTACCAGCTGAAAATACCACCCTCATAAGGGACTTTTGCAAGACAAAGCATCTCTTCCCCCAGCTTTGCTCTCCCCCTCTTTACCTTGAAAGCCCCGGGAGCTGCAGAGCAGGAGGCAGCCTGCGTGCACCGCCAACGAAACGGCTGCAGGACTGGGCATAGATAATTAGAGCCTCTATAAAATGACATCTATTTCCACAGATGGGAAGCTGCTTCCCCTTTTTATGGCTGCTTCAGTTAATTAGTTATCTCAGAGGTTGCATTTGCATTCCCAGCTTTGTGAAATACCCTTTTGTTAACTACTTTTCATATACTTTTATGAAGTCGACCACTGAAACGGGCTCATTTATCTCACCAGTGACAGGCTGAGAGGCTTGCCCAGAGCTGCGTGCCAGATGCCGGGATTGTAAAATAATGTTTGGCTTGTCTGGTGTTTGGAAAGGAGACAGAAGGTGCAGGGCTATGAGAAGAAAGTCCCAGGCTGCAAAAGCCAAGGTCTGGATCTTGACAACTTCTACAGAAATGTCCAACCTGTTGCTTTTGGGCAGCTTGCAGGAGTCGGCGGGGGATGCTCTGGTCGCCAGCTCTGGGCTTGGATATCTCCATCCTCATCACCCAGGATGTGCCTGCACACGCAGCATCCAATGGGAGCAGGGTGTGAGCATCTGACTTTCTCAAGCTTTATCTGCTGTATCCCCCCTCCAGCAGCAGCGCTGGGTGCATGTGTGTCCCCATGGGCAGGGAGGGCTCATGGGGACACTCCAAAGCCACTGCTCCAGCTGAGCCTGCTCCAGCCATGCTGCACATTTACCCTCCATTAGTGAGATCATGACCAACAGCAGCAATAATTGATCACCGTCATTATTGCTAGGAAATGTTTGCAAAATCAATGTTTCCCCTGTAGCATAAGCAATCAGGGCTTTTGTTGGTTGGCTGTTTTTCAGGCACGCTTCTGCCATGAAGAGTGGAAAATGCTGGATAACTGCAAAGTACAATGCAACGGATCTCATTCCTGGCGGCAGAGCCGCCTTTTTTCCATGCAAGGCTCTGCAAACACTTGAAGCAACCCGGCACGCTTTGGCATCTGCTGCCATATGGGAGGGAAACCTTCCCAGACCCACTTGCATGTGTTTAGGGACAGTGTGGGATGCCTATGGGTGTTACTGCAAGGATACTTCCATTCGCCTTCCCTTTGTACCAACCACTCAGGGTGCTGCTCGCCTCCCTGCTGCTCCACGTGGATGATGCGTGAACATTGCTAAATGCCCCAAATGAGGCAGAGGAACTGGGCGTGTGCTGCTGGCAGTGCCAGATTCGTGCTTTCAGCAGTTTTTGGTGCTTTATGCATTGTGGTCAGCATGCTAGGGACATGAAGCCCTATGCTAAGGGGCACACCTGGGTGGGTTTGGCTGCCCCAGGGCATCTTCCAGGGACCCCAAGGGATGTTATGTTGAAAAAAGAGAATCCTGCCATCAGTTCAGCCATCCCTCTGTTCTGGGAGAGAACAAGTCTTGTCTTGGTGACAAGAAACCATACCTTCAAACTCAAACATTGAAAATCCAGAGCACAGCCCAGTTATCGTGGGGGGGAAAGAAAGCCCAAAATACGTAAATCTTTTTATTTTCTGCACCAGTGAGTTTGTATTGGCCCGTTAGTTGATGCTCCTGAAGGTATCTGCTGGGATGCAACTATTATACATCCAAACTGTCACAAATGGAAACATCGCCTTGAAAGACAAAGGGTAATTTATTGAGAAAAGGGTGTCATTTAGGTGGAAGGATGGAAGGAAGAGAGACAGTTGCTGCAGAACTGCCAAGAGAGGATACCAGATCCACTGATAGTCAGGGAACAGCTTTGAATTTCCAAGGCTGCCCTTGAGGGATAAGAAAATAAAAGCTAAGGACAAAAAAAAAAAGTAGTCTTAAATACAGTGACAGCAGAAACCTGAAGGATCGCAGTGAAAAATGGGACTTTCTCCTCTGTAACAATAACCGAGAAAAAGATAGGAAAGTAATTTGTAAAAGCTGTTAAATTGCCACCAGAAATTGTAAGCTGGATGGAGGAATGACACAGAAGGAAAAAAGAAACAAATGCATACCTGTCATTCCTGGAGTATTTCTTGAAAATGGGACTAGACCACGAACAGGGTGGTGGAGAAATGGAGCTGAGGAAGGGAAGAGCTGGGAGAAGCCACCTGGCTCGGCTGGGTGACAGGAGCAGGTGCCCACAAAAGCTTTAACTGGGAGCCTCTGTGGGTACGGGAGGAAAATGGTTTTGTGTATCTCCAAAAACACAAACCCATAGATCCCTCTTTCTTGTTTGTTTCTGAGTAATACATCCCCCTCTGTCTTGGAGGGAGCTTATTTATATGGAAATGGCACTAAGGAGCCAGGCACAGGCAGCTTGCTCTTCTCCATGCTCAGGGCTCCAGAGGGAACTTCTTGCCAGGATGGAGTTTGCAGGATGGGCTCCCGCTGGCAAACTTCAGGGGAAACAAATTGCAAACAGCCTGGAGAAAGGTATGGTGATCCCTGCAAGAGCCTTGTCCCAAGGCTTGCACTTGCACGCTGCCCGTGGGGTGCAGGTGCCCATGCCAGTGGGACAGGGGACCTGGGCATGAACTGCAGGGTGGGGACACCAGGAAAGATGGGGCGTCTCTGGCACCAGCAGGACAGCACCCTGCACGTGTCCCCTCTGAGGCCTTCCCGGCCTCACTGGCCCCTGAGCATCCTGACGAAGCCAAATGTCTCTCCGGTTATTTTAAGGCCATTGAAAAATGGATCTTCCAGAGAAGCAGAGTGTGTTTTGGGCACAACTCCAAAGCGTTACAGCATTAAAGCCTGCGGGGTGTGGGTGCGGGATGTCTCTTGCATGCCCATCCCGGTCCTCAGCAGCACTTGCAACACTTGGGTTGACTCAAGTTAAATAAGCAGAGGGTGCTGGGGGTGACATGTCTCAGCCAGGGTCCCTCTGCTCCAGCACCCGAAGCCCCTGGCAAGTCTCAACCTGCTGCAGCCGAAGGTTGAGCTGAGGCTTCAAATGCAAACCCATGAGCAAAACCAATCATGCACATTTTCCGATGCAAAAGCATCACTGTATGGATGTAGAAGCACATTTTTAAGCAGGAAGGCTGCTTCAAAATTCCGCTTTTATATTTTTCACATGGTGATTGTCTAGCGGATATTTCCCTTAACTCCCCAGAGCTAAATCCCGGTGCTAGATGAGATGTTGCCATTTGTATTAGGGAAGTCATTGAAACTGGTTCTTTCTCAAATATTTTAGTTGAAAACACGCTTGCACACCCAGCTTCAACAAAAGCAGGTGCTCAGAGGGCCATCATTACCAAATTGTGATATTTCTCATGGCTGTCTCAAACACTGGGTGTTGGAATATTTCTTTTCAGCTGGAAACATCTATGATTAAGCGGCAACCAGTGAGAAAAGTAGCAGAAACTGCATTTCCAGCTCCACAATTTAGCAGATCAGTGAGTGAGCACCTCTGGCCCAGACCACCGCGGGGGTGGGAAGTTTCTCCTGAAAAACAAAGCTGTGCAAGACACCAGGTTTTAGGGAGCTATTCAGCCTGCAGGAAATATAAAGCCAGGAAGGAAAATGAGGCGGGGGGAACCATCCCAGCTGCAAACATCCCCTGTGTTCCCCTGCAGGCTCGGGGCTGTGGAGCCCCACAGCTCCGCTCCTCAGGCTGCGGCTCACCACTTCTGCCCTCTCATGTCTGGTCACATAACTCCAAATCCAAAGTTATAATAGCAAAGAAGTGTTGGACAGATTAAAATGCAGGGAAATAATAGCAAGGGTGGTTTTTTTCAGGGTTGAGAGGAAAGATGGGAGGAGGGAGGGAGGAGGTGTTTCCAGATACCTTCAGAGAGCTCACAGGATTCAAATGGTTGGAGTGATCTTGACAGGCTAAAAACCCAATCTGCTGGAAATCATATACCTCAAATAATGTGCTATTGCTGCTGATCGTCTGTGTATTTTAGGGCTGAATAGATACAGTATTAAATTCATCTCCAGTTCTCATTTGTCACCAGTTACTGCTTGTTTGACAAGGTTTGAGTGAAGTTTGAAAGGCTTTTACTGAAAACGTTCGTAGGAGGAGTGAGGTTTGATGGGTTTTCTCAAGGGCTGAGCAGCACCTGCCTGAGGCACCGGGGGGCTGGGGTTGCTCTGCCACGCACCCCAAGCTGCTGCCCGGGAGAGGAGCCAGGCACTGTATTTAATTAATTGAAATACTGCTGAATATTACCTCAGCTGTTATAATGACATTCAGGTCTCCCGCTTCCCAGTGCTTTAACCACGGAGCCTTCCAACAATGTTGTGAAGCGCTCCAAGTTTTGGTTACCTAAAGGCGAAACATGTTATAGATGGTGCTGTCCTCTCTCGGCCACAAGCTCTGGCGCCCCTTAGCCTGGGGGGACACCTCAGCTGATCGCTCAGCTGAGAGAAAGGTGAAAAAAAAAATCCATCTCCATAGGCAACCTCATGTTTGGGGAAACCCTAAACCAGTCGCTTGCTTCCCGGTGACCCCCGGGGTGGGTTTTGCAAGAGAAACCCCTTCGCAACTCTCCCCCGCCGGGCCCTCGGGGCCGAGGCAACGCTCCCGCGGCACAGCCGGGTGGGCAAGCGGCCCCGCGGGACGCAGGCCCGGGTTGCCCGCGCTGCCCCGCCTCTTGCGCGCGGCCCTCTGCAAGGCTCGGCGCCCGCGCACGTGGCGCGGCGCCGCGAGGGGTTTCCCAGGCAACCGGGTGACGCGGCGGGGTGGCCGTTAAGTGCCGCGCGGCGCGGCGCGGGGGAGCGTCGTCCTCTGAGGCGGTTGAGGAGAGGGCTCGGCCCGCGCCGCCTTGAGGAAGGGGGGGTGGGTGGGGGTTTGGGCTGGTCCCCAGGGTTTGGGAGGTGGGTGAGGACTCCGGGCAGGGGAGGTTGTGCTGCTGTTAAAAACAGGCGTAAAGGAAGTTTTATGTGTAACCCTCAGGGGAAGGTGCTCTGGCAGTTCCCCAGGAGATGGGTTAGGCTTTAGGTGCCCCGGCCCCATGGAATTTATCTCTGTTGTTTGAGGGGCTGCTGAGGGCAATGAGACTTTGTGTGGTGGTAGCAGCAGGTTCTTCTGCTGGGCTGCCTTTTAGAATATTAAAATGAAGACTTGCTTTGGGCAGCAGGTTTTTATGACTGGGAAACTAGAGTTTTTAATAACTTAGGGTGTAAAAACACTGAGGTTCCCGTTCTGGAGCAATGCCAGTACCAGGTGCATCTAAAACCCACAGAGTTAAGGCACCTGTGGTAGCAAATGCAGGTGAGAGCAGCAGACTCAAGGCACCTGTGGTACCAGATCTACCTAAGAACAGCAGAATGAAGGTGCCGGCTGCTGCTAAGGCGTTGAATCCTCGAGACTTTGTGTGCATTCAGGCTTTGCCTGGCTTTGGCCAGAAGGAAGGAAAGGTCTTGGCCAGAAGCAGAACAATTTACAGAAGCAGTGAACCTCCAAGAGAACAAGTGTTCTGGGAAAACTACTATAGGAGGCAAAAGCAATTCACACAGGGACACTTCACACCTATTGGGAAGCCTTATCAGGAGCTTGGAGAGCTTCTCTACACGGACCCAAAGAACCTCACCCTCTACTCCTTGGGGCAGCTTGCACAGGTAGGCCTGACTTTCCTGGTTCCCCTTTAAATAGAAGGGAGGCTTTTCTTCAAAGTAAATTGCAAGCCTCTGTTCCTAGGGAAAGGAATCATTATTTCTGTTTAAAGAAGTGTTTGAAACAGTGTTCCATGCCTTCCTGTGAATAACTGCAATCTGGTATAATATTTGATGGTACAGAGCATTTGTAAGTAAAGTGGGACTGCCTTGATGTGTATTGTGATTTGGGAACTGGCTTTTGAAACTGGTCTTTAAAGTTCTTAACGAGAGCACTTAAGATGGAGCAGAGACAATAGCAGGCTAATGAATGAAAAGGAAAAGATGACATAATGGGAATGTACTTAAGAGAAAATGCCCAGGGAACGGTAGCAAGCCTTGAAAATGGAAGGAGAGAAATCATACTGAGGGCATGAGGGTAAAGGATGGGTTAAAAAGCAGGAATGGTGGCAGTTGAGGGGTGGGTAAAAAAAGCTTGAAAGTTGATCATAAGAATGGTATAAAAAGTAAAGTGTTCATAACACAATTTACATAAGTAGGGATGGCTTTGGAGGTTGTGGATTAATTATTTTGTATTTTACTTTGCATCTGTATTGAGTTTCAGGAAGGTGTAAGGGGATTAGCCAGGAATGTCTGTGATAGCTTGATTGTTTGAGTGGTTATTCTTTCCTGGTCTCTTAAGTGCTGCATACCCACTTACTCTGTGGGTCTTGAACTGTCTCAAATTGCTTTTAAGTCAGGCTTGAATCGTTAAACCACGGGGACAAGAACTCCGTCACTGATTCTTGAGATGAGCTTGCTGTGTTCTGCCATTTGTTTTCTTTTCCTCAGTGCTGTTGGCTCACGCAAGGAGGTCTGAAGTTCTCTGAGTTTTCTGTGCTGTTCTGTACAGAGAGCGATTTTTCCTGGTGGAAACAGTGAAGTCTCTCCAGCCTATCTGTAACATCAGGCTCTGTGACTTTGAGCCTACACTTTCCTCGGTGCTTTCTAATGGAGTGCCCAAGGGATAGTCTCTGACAGCTGCAGCAGCAGCAGTGTGGTTATTATTCAGGGCAGGCAGAAAGATTCTGTCTACCCAGTACTTAATTTTCTGCTCTGTTTGTACGAGTTGCATTCCAAGCTTAAGTTTTAGATTAAGCGTTTTAAGCTCTAAATAGACAATGCGTGACATTCACTTTATTTTCACATACAACCTAAGGCAGCATCTTGCTGGTTGTCTTCATTCACAGGCTTGTTTCTGTAAATTAATCAATGTCTAGCAGATGTTGCCAGTATTCTTGTTTTGACCCTTAACTTCTAAAGCATCTTTCCTTCTGAATATTAGAAGTTGCTTTAAAGATTTTTCAACTCTTTAAAATTCTGATAATTCTGAAAATGTGGGTTAATTTGTGGTGGTAGTTGTTTTGGTATTGAAAAATGTCAGGATTTGACCCTTAAGGGTGCTCTGAAACCAGTTGAAATTCAAATACTTAACTTGACCAAATCAAAAGTATACAATTTATACAGAAAATAAACTATATGTAGGTCACTGTGTGGTTGTGGCTTATGCTTTAGATTCATGAAGCTATCAGAGGGCATGTAGTCACACTTGTCACTCCTTTTTGTAGAGAGCATTGAAGGGAGGCTAAAGGGTTAACAAAAGGACCTTTG
>BOSO01013152.1:0-10660 GCA_018403395.1 Gorsachius goisagi
CCCATTTCCCTCAGGAGCATGAGCTCTACCAGCGCATGAACTTCCATTTATCTTTAGTGTAGACAGGTTTTCATGAGAGTCTCTGTGTGATACAAGCTCTTTTAAGTTTATATCTTCTATTTCATATCCTTAAAATTGGAGTTTTTTACTTTTTCTAAGATACTAGAGTTGTATCTGTAAATTTAGGTGTGATAATGTTTCCTCAATAAGGCAATTTTCACAGGAGTTTTGTTTAAACTGCGGGATAAACACAGCTTCAAATTTGTTCAGTTGAAAAGGGGTTGGTAGCTGGAATGTGCTAAAATGAGGTTTTTCCAGTTCCCTCACATATGAATGACTTGCTCTCTCACTTTCAAGATGTTGCTTAAGTTTCATGTACTTGTGTCTCATTACAACACATAGACAGGAGCAGCTTACTTTGAGATTGTTGAGCTTCATTCATTTATAAAAACTCTTTAAACTTGTACATGAAAAAAGGCTTTGTATAACAGAATGTATCATTATGTTTTGCAGGGACCTGCTAATAAAGGGTTGTCAAGGGTCTGTTTCCATGGTTTAGATCAGGCTTAACAGAGCTTGTTCTGCAGCAGAGTACACGTGCTCAGTCTCCTAAACTGTTTTTACAGCATTCAGCTCCAGTTTCTTCTCATAAACAGAAAAGAAGCTGGTAGGATGTTCCCTACTTACTGTAGAATGCCAGTGGCTTTAAGCATCTGGAAAGTTGTTTATCTTCAGAGCTCATCAGAATATACTGTAGAGCCGATTCAAACAAATCTTCTGCACTAAGAGACTGCAAGTAGCTACACCTAATTTCACACCCGGATATGAAAAAGGAAATGAAATGAAACCTCTCAGGCCCCTTCTGCTGCAATTATGGAACTAAATATATCCAAATTTTATCCGTAGCCCCTGACACCTGCTCCGTTCCTGTCCTCAACCCTTTCAACAACTTCTGTTTGCTTAGAAACACTTTTCTGGCACTACTTAAGCAGCAGTCATTGAAGCTACCAGGAGCAGGAGGCGAAGTGATGCCTCAGTGCCGAATGAAACTGTTTCTGTCCTTTTTCCCCTGATGCTGCTGGCCTTATCCAGACACTCGGCATTTCTTGTGCTTCCTTTTCAGTCCATCTCCTGGGCAGCAGCAGCAACCAGAAAAGACTGAAATCCAGGTAGTAAGCATTAAGATTAGGATGGAACAGATGTCAGCATTAGTGCTGCTGCTGTTACTACCACCAAGCGCTAAGACATCCTTTGCAGAGTTAATGTAAGCAGTCCCATATACATGTCTGACCTTATAGGAAATACATCTTTTCAGAAATCAGACCAGGTGGTTCTGGAAGACTTGGACTATCGTAGAAAAGAACTCGCAGAGAAGAGGGAGGAGGAAGTTAGGTGAGACACATCCAGGTTGGTAGTCAGACAATAAATAATGAAAGCAATCTCTAACTCTAGCAAGAAAATTTGTTGATATGCAGACGAAAATTGAGATCTTTGTAGAAGAACAACAAAATGAAGTAGCCCTACGCATGCGGTATGTAACGTGAAACCAGATGTCCCAGGGAGAATGGCAATTAATGGGAAATAGAATAATATTCACAGCTGGAACGTGGGTAAAAGTTGTTCAGGAAAGCTGGAAATAAAAGTGCAGGTGGCATATATTAATGATACTGGAAATTCTGAGGAAATAAAAAAGTGATAGCATGAATGAAATAGCATTACATAGAGTCACAATAACATAAGAACCATAAAAGGAGTTGTACAGAGTAGATGGTAGCCTGCTATAGATTTTAGGTGTAGAGTTGTGGTAGATGTAAATAACAATGGAGAAATGTGTTTTTATGGGAGACGTCTATTTATTGGATACAAATCAGAGAAACTGCTGGACTTCTTAACTCAAAATTACTAGACACCCAAAAAGTAATGTTGGTTTAGGACTTCAGGACTGTAGTAAGTGTTGGTGATACTAGAGAATAAATCATCACCAAAAGCAACTTCAGCTGTAGTGACCACGAATTGAGTACATATATTTAAATAAAAAAACTATGCTAAACAAGTAAAGTGTTTGATTTCAAAGTAGTAAACTGAAAAAGATAAGAATATTAGGTAGCAAGTAAATTGGACAGAAGGACTCGGAGATTGGAGTAGAGAGGGAGCCAGGAATTTATATAAATCAAAAGTCCAAAACTATGAGGTCTTTGCATACCAAACAAAGGGGAAGAAGTGTAAGGAAGAGTCACAAACCTAACTGGCTATGTATCCACATCCAAAAGGAAATTAGCAGCAGCCTTAAAAATTGGTTGAGAGAGAGATGTTTCTGGGAGGCAGAATAAAATGAGAGTTGTGAAAGCTCGTGCTGAATTAGACCTTCCAAAGCCAATAGTAAAACATTCTATAGCCACAGATATAAAAAGATCAGGAAAAGAAGTGGAACCGCAATGCACTGAGAACAGGGCTAGGATTAGCGATAGTATGCATAGGGTCCCAAAATTAAATGAATGCCTTTGCCTTGGTTTCCAATGAGCATACAGATAAAACATAAAGAAAGGAAGGTATGGTGACGTATCAGGATGAGCGTCAAGCATGGTAACAGGACAGATGCAGAAAGAAGTGAGATGAATTGTACTAACCAGAAATAACAGTCATTTAGCGAGGAGGTGGATTCTCTATCAGTTTGTATCTTTGATTTGAGTCTGAAGGTTGGATAGTTTTTCTAAAACAACTATGTTAGAAATTATGACTTGGGTTTTTCACATGATCAGAAGCCACACTAAGACTGCAGTATTACTGTCATCGTTTGACTGATGTAGCTGAAATGTCTTCTACCATCTTTAACCTGGGGTCTGATGCACGAAGATGTAATTAAAGCACAGTTGGTTTCACTCTAGTAATTCTGGTTGTTTGATATGTTATAATCAATGTGAATTCCACGATTCACTTTCCATTCTTGTGTTTTGGCAGTGCTGGCTTTGGCAACTAAGGGTTTGACACTGTCACAGCGTCTTGACGAACTGCAGTTGCTCCAGGCATAAGGAACCTGTGGTCGGATTTGGGTTCCTCCTGCTTATTCAGGGCTAAGTTTTAACTGGATCACCAGGCTGCAGGGATACACAATCAGTGCTGCTGACACCAGGGAGGGGGCAGGAACCTGAAAATGGGAGGGCAGAACCATCTCTTTCAGCGAGAGCCCTGTCTTGTGTCAGCTTAAGCTGATGTGAAATGACATGCTAAGCTAAAGCTCAACCTGTACTTGACCGTGTCACAGGAAAAGAAACAAGAGCTGCTTTCCTTAAACGGTCATTTTTCAAAATCTGGTGGATGTATTCTGGTGGTCTGTATTGCCTGGATGAAAATTATACCTTAAGTTTGTGCTCTGTTTGCACTGCTGTTAAACTGCACAAGTTTCAGGACTTCCTTCTCAGAAAAGCCAGCTCTGTGGAACTCAAGAGCCTTGCGAATACTTCTGTCTCTCATCCAGCTTCTGCACCAATGGCTGGTAAAACAAGGAAAGTTGTCTTAAAAAAAACCCAACAGCAACCTACCCTTTATAGGGACAAATCTGTCGTAACATCAGGATTGAAGGTTCCTTTTAAAATGTGCCATCTTCGAGATCTCCCGCTCTTCACAGGCAAGTAGGTAAGGCTCATATAGTATCAGTTTAGCAGCTGTGATATGTAGCAGCTTCTTTTTCACTGGAGGAATTAATCAATACAAACAGGAAATTTGTAGTGGGTTGGAAAGTCCCTTTGTGAAAGCTTTAGATTTTTTTTCTGGACGTGCTGGTAGACATAGTCTTAGAGCGGGTACTGCAATTCTGAATGCCCAGAACTCAGGCCTGAGCAGGACTAGGAATTGCAAATCTTTGCCTCAGGTGCCAAAGTGGTAAAATTAAGATGGAGAGCTTAGGTAAAAGAAGGGCTAAAACAGTGATGGGAAGGGGAATATAAAAGATTTATAGGATTACTTGTGGCTGTATCAAATATGTTGAGGGAAAGGACTTTGATAAGTATTGCTTATCAGCCCTAGTAAGGGATGATGCTTCTGTGCTTCTAGACCTTGAGGGTGTTAGGGAAAAGGTGTACAGGAAAGTCTAAATATGTTATCAGTAACTTTTTTTTTTTTAAACAAGGACAGCATAAGTGGTAATGCTTCCTGTGTCTAAAATGAACATTGATTATTATTACAGTATGCATACAATGGAAAATTAAAGGGGCATCTCTTTTGTGACCGCACAGCTCTATTC
Source organism: Gorsachius goisagi (assembly GCA_018403395.1). NCBI lineage: Eukaryota > Metazoa > Chordata > Aves > Pelecaniformes > Ardeidae > Gorsachius > Gorsachius goisagi. Next base: position 4,241 of record BOSO01013152.1, read on the forward strand.
ACAAAGAATTTACATTTTTATCTCTTGTTTTCCAGTTGTGGTCACTTGTACGTAATGACATTGAAAAGACCAGTAGAAAAGTGTAAATTGAAGAGGCTTCAATTTGCTGATGACAAACAACTTTTTATTTTCTTCTCACTTGCTTTGCTTAAATTTGCAATTCCTTTTTTGGTAGCTGTGAGAGTGTAGCTCAGGGGTGAGAAGGACTGCTGATGTGCCATCCAGACAAGGCAAAGGTAACTTGCTGAATCGGGAAACAAGTACAGGATTGGAAGGAGTGGTATTATCCCTTTTGACCAAGGGTGTAAGGCTGTGTTTGGGAAATTAATTTGCAGCCTGAGGTTTGATTATTCCCAGCTGTAATTAAAAGAGCAGGTAGTACCTCTTGCCAAGTTACATTTTTCCCCCACCTTCTTGCAGCAAGAGGTTGCTACTGTTTCTTTTGGATAAATGTTTTGCTCACTTTGGGATACTTTGTGCTTTTCATATAGCTGCATCTTAAATACTGCAGAAATTGTAGCTGGTGCAGAATTTGGCAACTTGTGCATTAAGTCAGGTACCAGTCCGTTAGCATCTTGAAATGGTGTTCTCGGCTATGACTCCCGGTATTTTTCAAGGTTACTTTTAAGAACCAAATTCTGAGACTCGGAGCTCTGCGAGGACTTTCTCCTCCCTGAGAGGTACAGAGGCTTGGTAGCCACACTGACAGGATGGTGGCTGTTAGTTGCCGGGGTCTCAGGGTGTTAGAAACCAGAATTTACTCTCCACATGGTTCAGAGCAGTCAGAGTTTCTTAATTTTTTCTTAATTTTCTGAAGAGGTTCCATAGCCAGTGAAAAAAGTAGAAAAAAAAAAGTGTTGAGTTTGGAACTACCACTGTAGATGTGTTGACATGGTTTATGAGGAAAAGGGTGATGTTAGTGCCAGAACTGTCCCATCGGGTCAGCCGTTTGGTGTGTTGTGTTACTAATTACTTTTTAAGAGTTTTATCAAGTGTGACCCACCCAAACAGTGTCATTCTACCAAACTCATGAAATCACTTCGTACTGTGTCCTAACACATTTACGTTCTAAGCTGCCGCCTAAATGTCTGGCTGGCTCTCATAATACTGCAATACTTTACCCAAATTTCTTTGCCTGCTAGTTCTTTATGTTGCTGTCACTTCATGGGAGGGGTTTTTCTAATTCATATGCGAATAATACAGTTCTTGTTGTAACGATGATTCGCCATGGTAAGTCTTACAAATGCCTGTGATAGAAAAGCATTAAAAGCTCGATCAGCATTTTCTGTAGGCTTTGAGTAAATGCAGCGGGCAGAAATCAGACAACTGAAGCAAGTACTGCGCAAGTAGCAGCTCTTTCCTCCTGTGGCGACCGAGGCCCTTACTGCTGGAGTGAGTAAACAGTTTATGGAACAGCAGAACCTTTCCAGTTTGAAGCCTTGTGTATTAAAGGAGTAACAGCCATATTTACCCTTTATCTTAATACACCAGGTTGAAAACTCTGGCAGGTCAGTCATCCCTCGCAGAATAGCAATAGTCTCTGTTGAAGGAACTGACTGTATTGCTTGTAGCTACCTGAGCTCTCCAAATTTGTGTCAGACCCATAAATGTTGTAGTTTAATGCCAGTCGGAAGGAAAACACATTTGATCCCTATAATGACACTAGGCCTGATGGAATTATCCCAGTTCCTTGGTGACGTTAAAATCAAAGCTGCCACTGATCTCAATATTGCTTTTATATTATCTCATCCACACTTTCAGAAATACTCCAGATAGGAAGAAATCTCAAAATTTGAAATAAAATTATCTAGAGCAATGTATTTATAACACTTCTATATGGAATTTGCGTTCTCTCTGACATATGTAAGCATATTCTTTTAATGAATATGTATAGTTTTTATGTTTTGAAGCATCATTAATTCAGTTCTGTTTGCAGCCTGTTATTCTTTCTAATTATACAGCTGATAAATATTCCAGCATTATGACCCTGAGAACTGTGCTGCAAAGTACAAAACTGCTTTTTTAAAATTCTCTGTTTTACAAAAAGGATTCCTCTCCTTTACTAGGAAGGAGCTGTGAGGGAATTACATAGTCCCCTGAAACCAAGTGAGAACCATTTAAAGACATCTTGATTCTATTAGTATTTGTAAGCCAGAGGACAAACTTGGCTATCCTGGCAGTTAAAACATTTTTAGTGTTGTGGATGAACCTTTTTTATTACTATGTATGGGACTTATGCTGCTACAGCTTATTATCCAGGAATACAGCATGTTAGTCGTGCAGTGCTGAGGGTTACTGAGGAGTTAGAAAGTCTCGTGCTCCCATTTGCAAAAATATGCTGTGGTTCACCAAGGAGAAAAAAGAGGAATGAACCAAGACTGGTGGCTGCAGTTCTCCAGGGAGATGTGTTACAGTTTTGACTACACTGCACACTAGGGTGTTTTGGTGCTAATGGGACTTGGTAACTGAATCTGTATGAGCTGTAGTTCCTCATTTTCTAGGTTCATTCAAATACTTGGTCACTCAAAGTATCAAATCACTTATTTATCCTCACCCAAGCCCATAGAAGAAATCTCATCTGTGCTGTATATGTCTTTTTCCAGGGCCTCTGTAAGCATGTCTGTGAGATGCTAGCACCTGCCATTTTTCTAATGTCACTGCAGCTGAATTACTCTCTAAGAAAAATATCGTTCAGCATCTGAAGTTAAACGCTGTACAATTCTTTAAGCCCTTTCTTCTCTGCTACAGAAAGATTTAGAAAATAGTGCTTTGCTGGATGCCTTCTATTCCTACAGTTTGTTGTATTAGTAATATGTTGTAGTGTAATGGTACATTGTTCTGATTTTTAAGCTTTCATTCAAAAAAATACTGTTTCCATGGTAGAGGGACATTCTGAAAGCTTTGCTTTGATTCAAGGCCTGTACTGAAAACCAAGCTGCAACTTAAACTGTTGCCATCTTGCCCAGTTATCTTCCCAAAATCAAACATTTCCATTCAAGGTCTGAAGGAGATGTGCCTTTGCACACTATTCTATGTTGTGTGTTGACAAAAGTATTAGAATGGCCAGTAAAAGCAACAGGACAACCTCATCAGGAATGCTTCAAAGGCTCACGATATTTGGCGTCAGAAGAATTCAGTCATGGCAATTTTCAGTGGCTTCTCAGCTCTGCGGTCATCGCTGCCTTCCGTAAGACATTTCAGTCCTCTGGATCCATCTGTATCTCAGAGTCAGAGTCGTTCATTGTCACTGTGTCCTTGGCATCAGCTCAAAGAACTCTCAGCCCCAGCTGAACTGCAAACAGAATGGATACCATGGATGAATCAGTACTCCAGAGGCAGCTCTACTGCCATATTAACTAGGCTGTAGCCATCTATTTAAAAAAAAGGCAAACTCATCTTTCTTTGCATTATTTTTTTTAAGACTGCAAACAGAGCAAATAATGTTGATATTGATCTTCAGGTTATATCCACCATTATCTCTTAAGAATTGAACCTACTGGTCTTGGTACCACTCCAGTCTGTGGTGATCATGAGCCACATTCAGTGAAAGGCTTCAGCATAAATAGAAGAAAAAAAAATCTTCCTCTCTTTCTCCAATTCAGAATTAATCTTAAACCTCTTTTCACTAGATTTTCCATGCTACTGCCATATGAGGTTTTCTTTGGTAATATTCAGTCTGTTTTTAAAGACTGCTTACCTCTTGTGAGCCACCATACAGCTCAGTTCAGGCTGCAGAACCTGCCCAAAAGGAGAGAGAAGGCGACAGTTTTCCCCCTGCCGAGCTGCTGTTGCCGCAGCTGCCCTACTCCCACTATCTGAAGTACCTGGACAAACTTAAGGGAGCTGTGTTTATGTAGTGACTCTGGCATTAGCTAGCGTTTTAAAAGATCAACCATCTTGGGATGTGCAGCATGTAGGTGCTTTGCCTGCCTGTTAGAACATTTCAGGACCTCCCATGTTGTGAACTGAAGACCTGCAGTTTGCTGAAGAAGCGAAGCCTGTGCTACTGACTGATTCCAGAACTGAGGCCGAGCCTCTACGACTGCCTGCAGGAGCCTTGACAGATAGGTGTCTTCATGGGCTGCTAGCACCGTTCACCCAGCGGCCTGTTTTCTCCTTCTTGCCACCTCACCTGCCTTACCGCGTGTTCTTCTGGTCTCCCTGGCAATAACAGCTCTCAGGAAGGGAAACAAGTCAGTTTTGTAGTGCTCTTCAATCACAAACCTTGTCTTTTGCTTGGTGATATTTGCTTTTTGTGCTCTTTTAGAATCATTTTAGCAATTCCAAGCTCTGTCGAGAGCAGTAGTACACCATTACAGCCATGTCTCCTCTCAGCAGAGCTGACAGTGACACCTGCACTTCTCCCATATGAAACAGTATACATTGCGCTTGCAGAATTCAAAAATGCAGCTACAATGCACATATCACATCACAGGATATTTCTCTTACTTTGGTTCAAACATCATCTTGGTTTAGTTCCAGAAAACAGTCAGAAAGCCAGAATGCCTTTCACCCCCCTTCTTGACCAGCACCCCTGTCTCACACATGATAAAGCACTGATGTTTTGGCCAGTAGGGTGGTTTTTTCTAAGGCATGGTGGCGAAGGTTATTCAGCAAAAAATAAGTAATGGACTGCTATCCATCTCTCATTGTCCTGGTCCTAGAGTTTTCACTTAAGATGGTAGAGATGGGCACCAAAGGATTAGATTGCAGAAGTTATGCTTTACATGCTATTTGAGGCACCTCCAATTTCCATACCAGAGTAATGGCTGTGTAGATAGTGTTACAGAGATATTCTTGGCTCTGGTCCTGAATCATCAGCGAGGATTGTGGGTTTACTATTAAAAGAATAAGTGTTTCTTTAGAATCAAAACAGATTACTCTAAAGAAAGTGAAAATGAGCAGAGCTCCAAGCCAGCCTGTCTTTCCCAGGATACCGATAGCTAGAAAAAAGCAGAGGTCATGGATCATGTTCTGTCACTTCGCTCTACTGATATTTTTCATGTTTCAGGCAGACATCCAAAACTGGATACTTTTTTGTAAAGCAAAAGCAACAGAAACAAAGCGGCAATAATAATGCGCCCGTTATTGGGCTTTCCCACAGCTACGATCTTGACACTACAACTGGGAATCTGATGTGCACCTTCTCCTTTCTTCTACTCTTTGTCTCCATTAAGTCATCAGAATACTTGTATTTCTTCATAGAATAAAAGTATTTAGAGTGTCTTTCAATTATCCTAAAGTATCTAAAAAAATCGCCTAACTTTGTGGTATCATGTTTTGCAAGACAAAGAATAAGGTGGTAGTTTTTCTAGATATGATCTAGGCAGGATCCAAACACTCTCTAAACTGGATCTGTCAGATTTTTGATATGCTGGTAGTCTTCAAGCAAGCTTACACTCTTAGCATGTACAAGAAACACCTGTATAACTCCAGAGATAAATTCCACCCACAGAAAGTCCATAGTATAAGTCCATTCTGCTGTCAGATGGTGAACGATTCTGTCTGTTGAAACACACCTTTTTCCTCTTGAAATACATGGTTCTTTCACGTTTTTTGATACAGGATATATGGCTTCGGTTGAGATCCTGATAATAGCAAACTTCTGTGTATGGGCGGCTTCAGCAAAACGCTAGCAATTATTGGAGTGACTGAGAGCATGCACAGAGATCACAGCTTAGCAGTGGGTTTTTTATGCTCTAGTTTGTTCTGCTGTGCAGAAGATAGAGATCTTAAGCTTTCACTGGCATAAATATTTCTAAGAGCTTGGTCACTGACTGGGATCAGAAGGAAGTCAGGTCATACATCAGTCACCCTCTTCTCACCTAAACCTGTAAGAAGAAGTTGTTCTATCCCAGCTATCACTCATCTGAAAGCAGCCATGGACTTTCTCATCATTGAGTCAATTTTCACCCATTGTCTTAGCAAAACTTCACGCCTTTCAAGGGAAAGCAGTGTATTTTTTTCACCTGTAAACAGTAACAAGAGCTTGTCAAAGGTGGTGTCTCATCCGCACAACTCTCGAAGAGAAACAGTCTCAGAACCTGGCAGTTTCTGCTCCGGAGCTGTGGAGACGGCGTGCCTTTCCCCTAAGTCTACAAGAAAAAGTGCTGTGCTGGCTGCTGCTGAGCTGGGTTAAAAGGTTTTAGCCCTGAGCTGCTTCTCAGAGGCTACCCTCTTCTCAGCTCTGTCAGCAGGACCGATTCACCAAGGGGAAATCATGCCTGACCAATCTGATAGCCTTCTATGATGGCATGACCGGCTGGGTGTAGATGAGGGGAGAGCAGTAGATGTTGTCTACCTTGACTTCAGCAAGGCTTTTGACACTGTCTCCCATAACATCCTCATAGAGAAGCTCAAGGAGTATGGGTTGGATGAGTGGACAGTGAGGTGGATTGGGAACTGGCTGAATGGCAGGGC
>BOSO01013153.1:0-16216 GCA_018403395.1 Gorsachius goisagi
CTTCTTGGCCACCTGGGCACACTGCTGGCTCATATTCAGTCGGCTGTCAACCAGTACCCCCAGGTCCTTTTCCACCTGGCAGCTTTCCAGCCACTCTTCCCCAAGCCTGTAGCACTGCATGGGGTTGTTGTGACCAAAGTGCAGGACCCAGCACTTGGTCTTGTTGAACCTGATGTTGGACTTGATTTGCTTCACTCAGACTGTAGTCATAATTTCCTAAAAATTTTCTCAGTCTGCAAAACTGCTTGGATATGTTTGTTCACTAAGTACTGCTGACAAGTTTCTTGCCCAGCAATTGAAGTTTACATGTATTGTGATTTAGGTGGAATCCAGAGGAGAGAATCAGTGCTGAAACAAATTTTATTCAGATAGAATCATAGAGTCATAGAATATGATCTAGAACAAGGAGAACTGCAGGTAGGAACAACTTGTGTTCCTTCATTTTCCAAAATTCAGTGAGTAGAAAGACTTGTCGTGATTTGGGTGTGTTCACCAGTCCTACAGAATCAATATGCTTAAGTTCTTGAGATCTCTGCTCATGATAAAAACTAGTGCAGACAAAAGTAATCTGTTCCGGACTTACCATTTACATTATGATGATTGTTTAATTGATATCAATAGATAAAATTGCTTGAATGAAACAATTATGCCTGGGAACATATGCCTGATACCAAAATAGCTCCATTCTTTATTTCTGCCTGTATGGCAATTAGTAGCTGATTTGCATAGATGTTTAACATCTAAACAGAGTATAAAAAGAAAATGCTAATTGTGCAGAAAAGGTGTGTTGGGATTAAAACCCAAAAAACATATTATACCTTAAATTGTCATAGGCTTCAAATCAGCTTTCACAGCTGAAGTTTTAGAATTGGACTGAAATTAGTAAAATATAATTGTATTCTTACAATCCACTGTCCATCATTCTTTAATAATTTAATCAAAAGAATCTTATGTCAGCAGATGAAAGTATCACCACACACTGTGAAACAAATTAATCAGCAAAAATACAGCACTGCAGAATAGTGTTGCAATAACCTTTTGCTATATAAGCAAGGACTTAGTCTTAATTTTTAAAGAAACAGCTAACTGTTTATTTCTTGACTGAACTTAAGGTAACTGTCGTGTCATGCTTGTGTTGTCATTATCATGGCAAATGAAAAAAATACGCTCTTTACTAAGCGCTTTAGTGGGAATCTTAGATTGAATCATCTCTCCCAATTAGGGGGTATTCAAAAAATATGAAATGCGAATGCTCTTCAGCTCTGTATTAATATGATGGCTTAGTCACAATTCAGGGTTATATAAGCATGAAGAGGATAGGACCTCTTGAAAAATGAATCCCAGCAGTCTAATTAATCTAATCACCACAAATTATATTCTCCCTCAGTAATCTATTTTCTAGTACACATAGAAATATGAAAAGCGTAATTTATAGATAGTCCAATAAGCTAATCTGCTCACTGTGTTACTATACTGCTACTGCCTCCAGTATCATGAGGTGTGTTAATATTTATTGACCTTTTTGGTCATTTTTCTTTGAAAAAAAACCTGTCAGAGCCAAGTCAGCATTGTGTAGTAAAAACATATCTGCACTGCAAGCATAAAACATGAATGCTGCTTTTGTGTGCACTGGATCTAAAAGCTGCGATGCACGCAGTGGGAGGACACCTGAGCTAATTTGGCTTTACAGCTGTGAGCTGTGTGTGCCACAGGGTCTCAGTGTGGTGCTGGCCTGGAGAAGCCTCTACAACAGTTCGGCATGTTGGAGGACTTTGGAACAACATCTGGGTGTATGTCCACTCTGCAGTCAATACAACAAAGTAAAAAAAAAACCAAAACAACAAAAAACCCAAAACCTATAAAATGAGCATACTAAATTGATTAATTACATTCAGGACTTGTGACAGTGAGGGCAAAAGTGAATATTTGTATGCATTTCTGTGTTAGAGTTGTATGGAAGGAGGCATTTCTTCCCTCTAGGTAAGTGTAATGGAAGAAGGGTTTGTTCAGACTGTTAGATTCCTTAGAGAACACCAGTGTTTCTGCTTACCGTCTAATTTATGAAGAATCACAATTTGGGTGTGTTATAAGGCATGACCTCTGCCTCCACCATTGCTACTGCCCTAGCCTAACTGATTGCCGCTTCCAGTTTATATCTGACAGGCCAGCACATGCTACTGTGAACTACAGATAAAAATGAACATTCGGGAATTATGTTTAGCCATAAAAATGTATGTTAATGAGATAAATAACCAAGCAAACTGAAGCATACTGGGAGAAACAAAAGAAGGGAACACAATAAAAAGAAAAGAACTGGTGGCAATCTGACAACACTACCCATTCTTTTATCATTTCGCTATAGAATGGGCATCAAAGGGAATGCTGGCTAGATTTTCAGCGTAGTAGTCCACCTAGCACTTGAACATAATTAACTTCATGTTAGGTCATGACCTAAGTTGTTATTTTCTTCAAGTAGCCTGCCAAATATTTCACCCACAGCCTCACTGTTCTGATGCAGTGCAAGGAGACTTTAGCTAATAGTTTCTCTTGAAAGGTACTTCTCCCTAAATCTTCTCTGTGATACAGGCTTCCAGTTCACCTCTGGAGCCTGGAGAAGCTGTTAGAGGATATCTGACCTTGTGCTGGGCACTTGAGGATAGACCAGTCTCACCATTTAGACTTGTCTCTTACTTGGGAATGAAATTCCTGGGACTTGGCAGCTTTCCTGAGACTGCTTAACATCATCTGGAATGCTCTGATGTAAAAGCTAAATAAGTTTATTATAATAAAAAGCCAAGCTAGTGAAATCAAATATTATATTTGGAAACAGATACAGGAAAGTAAAACAGGACATATGTGATTAGTTTGATTTCCCATTTCCTCTCTTCAGTTAGCAGACCCTGATGCCAGGCTAACTCCCAAGAAAATCCCTCCAGCCTGTCAGAGCTGGGTTACAATCCCATAGACAGGGCATGCACCCAAGTTTGTCTTCCCAAAGGGATTGATATTGAGTTGTTACTGTACTCAGTAAGATTTCTATTGCATGTAAAATCATTTAAGGGCTTATCGTAACTTCTAGTCCTGGTGACCAATCCAACTTCTTCAACCTTATGTCCTGTGCCATGGTGTTCTGCCTGACATGGATTCATATTTATCACATGAAGATACCTTTGAATGTAACTTCCAGCTAAGTGGACTTAGTCTAAATATATTTGTTTACAGTCAGATGGGTCAAATGAATGTAAATATGCCTTTTTTTGGCAGCCAGTTGGTCAAAGTAGTATCTTCTCTGACTGCATTTATTTAAATGCATGTTTTTACAATATGTAGCTTAGAATCCATTCATTCCATAAATACACAAATGAGAATAGTGACTGTTTAATAGCTCTTGTTAGAAAGTAGATGTGACTAAGCAGCAATGCTCTGTCAAAAATTGGTAAATCCACAATGTATGTAAAACTGAGAACTATGGAATAAGGAAAATTTCTTATATTTGGTTACAACAGCTTTGCAACAGGTTGTTTCTCTGGCCATTTTGGAATCTGTGCTAAACTAGAAATGAAAAGTACAGTACTGAAGGGGTGCTCAAAAAGGACAGAATGGAGCTTAAAAAGTTTCAACAGAACAGCAACCAGAATGATCAAAGGCATGAAACAACTTCAGTACAGGGAGCTGGGCTGCTTCATCTGTAGGAGAGTCATGGAAAAGGCAAGCAGGCAATGACCATCTCTCCCAATACTTAACTGAAATTAGAGTATGACAATCTCAAAGAAACCAGAAATACCATTTGTAGTCTACTTTGTACTCTTTCCTGGTCATCTACTACTGCTCACTGTTCAAGATAAGGTATCAGGCTGCATACTCTGAGTACGGCCATTCTTATGTTCTGTGGACCCATGCTAAATATATGTATATGATAAAAATGTGTGTAATTTATGTTCTGGAGTAGATAACCAGGGGTTATGTTGCCAGAATTCTCAGAAACAAAACAGACATTTGGAAAAATTGATTTTATCTGGCTTTTAAGATTGATACAGTCTTTGCAATGTTCCTAATACAACAGAGCTCCTATCGTCACAGTCACTGGGGACGGAAGGATAGGAGATGGAAAACCTGGGCATCTGTGGGCACTCCTGGTTTAGCTGCACAAGGTAGAGCTGCTTTTGTTTGTAAGAAAGTGCCTGTTTGCAAGCAAATAATCTGAGTGGGCAACGGCAGTGGTCACTTCCCTTCTTCTGGGTGCACAGATGGCTACAATACAATGAAGGCAGCAGATCTGTGCCTCCCAAGGATCCCAGGAAAAGGAAGATTCTCAGAAGTCCATGGCTACTTACCTTACAGTTTTGTATTTAGAATTGCGAAAGTCAGATGGATGAAGCCCCGTAATTTTGCTGCAATCCTTTTGCAAGCACTGAAGCAAGCTTCTCAAAAATACTATGGTAGAATTAGAGCTGAGAGTTAATTTTAAAAATCATAAACATACGGTTTGTCTCTTCCCAGATGAAAAGATAAATGAGAAAAAAATTGTAGTTGGCCTGAAAGCCATTTAAACATCAGCTCATATAAAATGTCTTCAATCTGTGTTAAGTTCTATGGGGAGGATCCTTCAGCTAATTATTTAAAAAATACGTATCCATACAAACGTAAGTACTCGGAGCAAAGAGATTCAACTCTGCATTAGGGAATGCAAATCAGCTCCAGGAATACAAGCAGCAAAGCTAACAAGAGATTAGCATAGAAGCTACAAAGCTAACAGGGGATTAACGTTCAGAAGAGCTTACTAGTTTATCATTATGAACAAAAAATATAAAATAAAAAAGGAGATGGAGATGAGAACAAAAATAACCATGAAGAAAGATATACAGGGTAAAACTACTAGACTATAGCTGCAGTGAATATATAGCACTGTATTTCTAAGCACAGGCCTGAACATACACTTCGCACCAAACCTGCCTTACATCCAACCAGGTAAAAGCCTAAGGTAAAGCAAAGTGTTTTAAATTAATTTCAAAGCCTTGCCCACATTATTCATCAGTTGAACTTCAAGCATGCTTCTTCCCAGGATTAGATGGAATCCCACCATAAATGGATAAAATGGGTTTGCCTTAGAAATCATAATGACAGCTGGGCACAGACCGTGGCTACTTGGCTGATACTACTTATGTTCGCAATGCACACACACACATACGCGTATATTTGTAAGAGTACAAACCTGAATGACCCATCAGACAAAAGAAGGGGGTAATCTTTTTACCATAGAGTTGAGAGGTGCTAAGGAGAAGAAGTTAGAAGGTTTGTACAGATAACAGATCATATGAATAAAATGTTTAAACAGTGGTGTCCTAGGGTACACTGGAAATTATACAAGCGCAATTAAAATTTGTCCTGAAATGTGGAAACTGGCATCCAAAGTTTATTTTGTTTGCACAACAGTAGAACTGCATTGTTTTTTATTTCACATATACCTTTTAAGTTTTATTTTTATATGTTCATTGTATAATTATAGCTCACTTAGAAAAAAGCCAAGCTCAATATGCTGAACTGTACCATCTATCTGTATGGGAAGTTTGAAAAGGCTGAGCAAGCCGAATTCGGTTCAGAGAGGGCCTCACCCTAAATAATTAACAAGGTTTTTCTTGTAAGCTGAATGCTCCAGCTCAATAGGAAGGAGCATTTGCTTTTCTTTACCTCTGCTCTGTAGAGTGGGTAGCAGATACCTTCCTGATAAGAAGCTTGGAACAGATTGTTCTTGTGATTATCAGGCATACCCAACCTAACTCTCATACTCTTACCTGCACTGGTTTTCTTTCAAAATATTGGTTTGACCCCTTTTTTAATTTTTAGCTGTCAGTAATTACATACTGGTTTCCATTCCAGAAGTAATAGGAAAGTTACAACACATGAGGGATCTGAAAGATAATTGCAGTGAACTTCAGGTCCTTTCCCAACAGGCAACAAAACTGCAATCCCTCAGAAGGTTAAACATTGGAAGAAATAACCTCCATACACTGGCAAATGAATTAGGAAAGCTTCCCCTGGTAAAGCTGAGAGTATAGGTAAAGCATAATAAAAAAATTATGAAAGTCACAATTTGTTACAGCCTGCCACTACCATAGTGGATACATGTGAAATGGCATATGTATTCATTTCTGTCTGTCTAAACCAACTATTTTGTCCTTAACTGTATAAGGAGTTCACACACTTACTTGATGTTCATTTTACTCCTAATGAAAGGCACTTACATTTTTAAAAATTTTACATTTTTAAATTTCAAGGTCTTCATCCCAATCTTGTCCTTGGATTGCAGACAATGCAAGATGAGTACCGTGCTGTATCACCTTCACTAAACTTCAGGTACACATTTCTGATGATGTGGACTAAACTCACACAGAAACATTTGCTCTTCACAAATATCTTGATGAATCATACCTGTCACAGATGAATTAGCAGCATCCCAAAAGGATACTTAGAGTAAAACTACGTACCTAATTCTCCACTGACAGAGCCTTGCAGAGACCTTTAAACCAATGAAAAGGGCAAATCCTTTACCATCCCTATTCAGTAGGCTGTTACATTGCCTTTGGACAGGTGTAAATTAAAATTATCCACACAAATTTACTTGGGATACTAGATTAATTACATTTTCCAATTTAATTACGCTGACATAATATCTGTGACAGGCATATTGCACGTTATTCCACTTTTGGGTCAGTCAGTCTCAAACCATTCATTCTTGAAGTCCCGTCATTATTAAGCCTGCATTAAGCTGAAGGCTGTGTTTGTGACGGTGTCACACCTGAATGGTGCAGGTTAACGAGGACATGGTACTGTTTGCCAATCTATCTTCCCTCCGTTGCTATACATAACTAACCTTCAAGATAAGTGTGCCTGCATATTTTGCTCAGATTTCTGTGCTTATTAGTAATGAAACACAGAATAATATCTGCAACTTTTGAACTGCAGAAGTACCTTTAAAATCTAAAAATCTAATCTTTAAGTCAAAAGAAACAATGTGGAATTTCCTGTGGAACCCGCAGAAGTAGATGTCCTGTCCTTATGGCACTTCTGTGGGATGTAAGCGTCTTAATCTCATAGGCTTTACTGACAGTCTCCTAAGAGTCTGGGAAAACAATTTCAGGCTGATGGCGGTTAAGCCTCCAATACTGAGATCACCTGTTTCTATTTAACTGCCATGTAACTGCTACAGTTATAACCCTCTACTGCAGCAGTCACAGTATCAGGCAATAACAGAAAACAGCAGAGTTACTTAAGAGAAATCTGAAGACTTGGCTTTTTAATTCCCTTAACATATGGTAAGTGAAGAATTCAGTCTATTTTCAGAGTTTTGAGTTTCCTATGTGCTGCTGGGTAGTCTTGGCTTAAATAAAGCTGTGGGTTCTTTGCATGCTATGCTCTGTTGAGTGTTCAAATTCATCTTTCTCCCACCTTTTTCTCCTTCCCCCCACACCCCTCCTGAAAGGTACAGTCAATAACGCCACCCACTGTATGTACTGGAAAATCCTTCCACCTGCCCAGTATTGTACTGCACTCACATTTCTTCTTTCATTGTTAAAGAGAAAATAAGTCCTTGCTTGCGGTGAGCTGCCTTGCAAAGACTCTATAGTTTCTGCTTGAATGTTGGGGTTCAGCTGGGTACTTGGGACTGATTCTCGGGCAAGAAGGAGGGCACCTACAATCTTACGACTTCTGATGAGTTACTTTGACGTATTGCTTGCTGGGTCTCAGTGTCTTACTGAAATATGCACAGTTGGATGGCCAGATTTGGAAAGAGCCTTTAAGAATGTTGATCTCCTGCTTCCTGGTTTGTGGAACAAGGCAAAATACTGACCTTAAACCCAGGTTTGAATGCTGTAGTTTTTTTCTTTACATAGAGAATAATATTCTTTTAGTCTTAATTTACTTTCCAGTTAGTTTGGAGTAAAAATTCTGTTCATTAACAAGTCAAATTTATATGCAAAACCAGAAGAATATGTGTGTGCGCTTTCCTCTCTAGCAGCAACTTGGGCAATACTTGTGTCTGCACAAAGTAAGCAATTTTAGATGTTAAAAGTGATGGATATAAAAAAAAAACCCAACACCCACATGATCTCAGTTGACTAGTTATGCATAATGCACTTAGGAATTACTTTTACTATGCTTATTATTTTTTGTTCTTACAGTTGATTAAAGTTGAGCAATTATATGTTGGGATTTTTTTTAACCATAATTGACAATGTATTTTAAGTAACTTGTGTTAGATTGTAAAATGTACATGATACTAGCTAAGTTACTTGCAACAAATGTAGGACAGTTTCCTAACCCACAGACCTCTGAGTCAGGATCGCAGTTACTGTAAAAATTCTGCTCTGGAAGGTTTCTTCCTCACTTAACTTTCATTTAGTTTTCCACTCCTGATGGGTATGTCTAGATTTTCTCTCTGGTTGTTGGTTACTTGTTTTCAGGAAGCAAAGTCCATTTAGTTGGCATGGAAAATTATAAGAGATCGGGGAAATAGCAAACTTTTATGACTCTGCAAATATGTTCCTGACCTTTTAGTTAGGTTGCTAATAATGGGTAACGTTGTGGCCACAACTGCTTGAACAGACTTTCATTCCAGCGGAATGATGATCATCTCTTTTGATTTTCCCCAGCTAGTTTTTCTTTTCTGTGATAGGTGTTGTATATCAGCTGATGACTACCATAGCACCCCAGCAAGGTCAGCCAACTGTGGGGACACTTTGCACACTCCTTTCTTAAAGGAGGTTAGTCGATAAAACTTACAGTGAGGGTGAATTACTATTCTGGCTTTCTGTGACACCTTGAAGTGCAAATAGTGTGACACGCTATGCCACCTAGTGTAACTTCGCTACCAACAACTACACAACACTCAGCTTAACTCTATTACCAACATGCAAAAGAAATCCTCAGCGGTTTTGAATTATTGGGGATATCCACATGGTTTATATTCAGCTTTTGATGAGATTACAGTTTCCGTGAATAAAGGTAACTGTAAATAAACTTGGTCTTGTGACAGGTTTTTTGCATACAACAACATGTTTTTTAATGAATTAAGTAGCGTCAATAAAGTAGGTCTAGAAGAGCTACTTGTCATATATCAGGATATCTGTTAATAAGGACTCATCAAATCAGGATGCTTCTAGCAGAGCTCCGCAGAGAGCAGCTGAATGCTACTATTAAACAGTTCTATTGCTGTTCCAGAAAAAAAAAAAAAAGTCCTTAGACACACTGCTGACAAAACCTGGAGACTGTTGATAACAACAAAACATTCTTGTTGAATCACTTAGATCACATAGCAGGCTGAAGTTATTCAAGAAAATAAAATTTTATACATCTATAAAGAATGATTGTCGTCCTTGGTCATGGGCAGAGGAATCCTGAAAAGGATTTACAAGAGAAAACAAGTCCACAGTAACCTCAGTGTACTCTGAGCCTTGGCTGTAAACAAAGAAGTGGGGGATTTAATCTCTCAGGGTGATGTTGCTGACTGCAGCATTGGAATACTATGTATTCTACTGCTGTTCACATTTAACAAATTGGAGAAGGCAGAGAAAAGAACCAAAAATCACTGAGTGTTGAGAAAATGCCTTGGAGGAAGAGACTTAAAAACTTAATCTGTTTAACATGTCAAAAAGAAGATTGAAATGTGACTTTGATACAGTGCGTAAGTGTTTCCTTGAGGACCAAATACCTGGTATTAAAGGTCTTTCTACCTCAGCAAAGAAAGGCTTTAATACACCATAATAACTAGAAGCCAGACATGGTCAAAGTAGAAAGAGGACATGCATTTTTAAAAAGAAGGATGTTTGTGCACTGATTCAAACTGAGGGAAAGAGAGTATAACAGTTGATCTTTAGTACAAGATCAAACGTCTTTTTATAAAAATAAGCTATTGGCATCAACTGGCTGAAATTTAATAGCAGAAGGTCAGAGTAGATGATCTAATGCTCCCTTCTGGCCTTAAATGCAAGTAAAAAATACCTTCCCCCAAAACCCCATGAATATCAAGTACTGGAACTACAAAGCTAAATGACATCTGCATTCACTAGTGTGTTTCAGGGTAGATGCTAATAATTAGTTTCATTAGTAGATGCTAATAATATGCATCTACTTCTCTGAGTGTTGAACTCTACAATCAGAAGTCTGAGCAGAATATTATGGCAAACAAAGCTACTTAATTCATGTAATATAATCAACTCAAATGATGGCATATAAATTGAGTTAGAGTCTTGATGTGATGAGGGCAAAATCTGAGCAGCAATAGCCCTGTGCAGAAAAATGTAGTTCTGCTTCTGTATCAACAACAGCAAGTCACTTGTATCCTTCATCAAGTTAGCAAGCAGATAACCACCAGATGAGTTTTCACCCCACACATTATGTTAACTAGCATTATGACTGCTCCTACTCCCTATCCCACCTGCTAGAGCACAAGATTTATTTTTGCAGCAGAAGAATCTAGTGCATGTAAAGGTCCAAGTCCTTTCAAAAGGAGCTTCACGCGGCTATTCAAGAGCCTGGGGATACTTAAGAGATTATGAGTGACTATACTGCAATGCACACACGTCTTCTGTGTCGGGAGGGTAGCGTCAGCAATGCCTGGCTCCCAGCTAATCCACTGTGTTAGGTACCCTCCCACCACATAATGGCATGCCAAACTTATCATTAGTAATCAGTCAAAACTATCCAAAACTTTGGATCAAAGGCTATAAATGAATTTCAGTCATTCTTCTTCCTTAGATAAATTAACTCTGTGCTGTTCTTTTGCATCTGGTTGTCACTTAGGTATTAAAATGTAAGAATTGATCCAATTACTTGGGTGATTTAGCCATGTAAAACAGAAGATAATCAACGTTCTTAACAAAAACCTTTTTTTAGTAGGCAATGAAACCTTAACTGGGTGTGTTACCATATACTATCCTATAATACTACAGGTACAGGTAGTACTAGAGAAGAATATCTGGAAAAGTTTGTCAACCAGGAAAATATGGAGGAGGATTTAATTTCAGTTGTGATTCATGCAAAATGATCTTCACCTCATTTACATATTTTCTTAAAGACTGAAAGTTAATTCTATGAATGGACAAATGCACTATATTTTGCAGAGAAAAGAATCAACGCAACAAACTAACAAAAGTCAAAATTTATATGGTGATATTTTTCTCTGTGACCAAATCTAAAAACACAGGTAATAATAATTCCTAATACCTAGAAAAGGCTGTTTCATTTATACGTTTGTCTGGTTTAAAGTTGAAGTTTCCAGGCACATAATAATAGCTTGCTAGTGGTAATAATAAGAGTTTAAACCCTGTGAAATCAACAGGATTTTTTTTTTTTTTTGGCAGCTATTTATTGATACATCAGAGTAATCCTGAATGAAGAATAGAACTGGTAACAGTCTAATTAAAAACAAGTCCTGTACAGAAAAAGAAAATTAAAAAATTTGCAGTATCTCAAAAAAAACACATGAATGTATGACCTTAGTGTTCCTCATTAGGATTGTATTTTACATAATGTCTGGATAGGAATTGAATTTCTTTTAATCGCTTTTGAAACATTTCATTGAAATATTTGTTGTGTCTGAGTTTAAAGAACAAGTAGACAGTTTTTAGATAAATTAATTAAAAGTGCACACAATAAAAGATTATTCCTATGTCTGTATAGTGAGGTCCCAAACATCTCCATTTCAGAAAAAACTTCAAGACTTGATAAGTAGATTTTGATGAGTTACTCTATGACCAGAATTAAAGGGTTGATAATCAATAGCTAAATTGCATGTTAATGACTAAGCTTAAAGACTTCACAGCTCAGAAACTGATGCAGAGAATTCACCCTTGGGAATAAGTTGAGACATTGCTTAGTTTGTTTCTAGAGGTAATTACTATTAACTTGGGGTTTTTCTCAGTACTGCCTCAAGGGCAAATGAGTAAATCAAGTGTGTTTTGATAATTTGCATATAAGGTACCTTCTTAATTGTATTTAGCCATAAAGCCAAGGCACTTGAATGCTGCTTGGGTAATTGATCTCCAAAGTGCGTCACCTATGCTCTCTCCTCTACATATTTCAAGTTGACATAGGTGGCTTAGAAAAAGCACTCTTCTTCTCCCACTTCCCTTTTGGGGCAGTCTCACACTCCTAGAAATGCAGCAAAGGAGAAATCCCTGTGCTCCACTAAGTCTAAAGGCTACAGTTATGCAATGTCCTTATGTAAGCCTCACAGGCTCTGGACAAAGAGAAAAAGTTGATTCTCCCTCTGCATACATCTGCAGAATTTCTGGGCACAATATGGCCACTTGTAAGATAATATACATCTGTTTTGCAAGAAATCCATCCTTCCTGGCTTAGCAGCATCTTTGAAGGTACTTGCCAGCGGCAAAAGGAGTTGTAGCTCTTAAAGAACGATCACTTCAATTACCAGTGAGCATGCTGAGGCCCTAGCAAGATTGATCTGATCTTTTTTGAATTGTCAAGCCTTCATTGTAAAGTTTTATAACCCCTATTTCTGCATTAGTAAAGATACTGCTGACTCAGGACTATGCAACATCTTTGCCTGTGAAACAGAGCACAAAGACTGTCACGGTTCAATCCTTGGCCTCTTATAACAGTTAAAATGGGAATCACTTCTGCCTTATTTCCTCCTCTAAAACCAATGGACTGACCTATTTGAATGCACATTCCAAAAGGCACACGTGAAGTGCAGCTGAATCAAGAAAAAAAAATCTCACTTCCATGAACTACCTCCAAAGACATCTAAAAGATGCAGCTTTTGCTTTAGAACAGTTTAATGCTGTCCTCTTACTGCCCAAACTTTAGTACTATATTGAATTTTCCCTTTATGGAGCTGTAATAGAAATAATAGTTTACATTTTGAGGTAATTCCAGCCTAATAAAAACGTAGTAGTCTGTATGTAATTAAGTCTTTGTATAGCTCCTTTCTTTTAGGTTTACTATGGATGATACTGTAACTGGCTCATGATTAAAAAAAAAAAATTCATCTTTCTTACAAAGATCAGTGATAGAGAAAGTAGTGCATTTAATGATTTACTGTTCATACAACTACTTTACTAATTTTCTAAAACAACCCCTACTAAAGAGAAAAGAAAAAGGGTTGTTTAGGTTACATCTCCAAATATGACAATGGCAACACTTTTAATATTTATTTGAAGCTAACTTCAACTAGTCTAGGTTGTGAATTTATAGTTCCGCTAGCTAAACCATTATTAGTTCCTACCGTGTATACTCTGAATGTATACTGAAGGCAGACACATCATAACATGGGTTAAAGAACTCATCTGAGAAATGCACACCTAAAGTACTAAGGCCACAGGGTATTAGCTCATGTCTAGATGAAATGTAGTTTACTAATCTGTAGCATTAAAAAAACAAACAAACAAACCTGACCACTGCATCCAGAGATGAGCCTTTCAACTTGGGAGTCTCTATTCCCTTGCACTTCTGTTTTGGAGATAGTGTAGACAGAGATGTCTGCCTTCACCTGCTGGCAGGGAAAGGGCAGGGAAACTTTAAAAGCTGAGTAAGCTTGTGGGCAACTAATGCTCATTATAAGTGCCAATATCTGGAAGTAGTATCAAGTAGCAAGTGCTGTAAATCACAGCCTTGAATGCTGTGTACTAATACCCCCTCGCAGGCAACTCCCATAAATGTTTTAGTATAACTGCTAGGGTGAAAATGTGCCGAACCTCCGTACTGTTTAAAATGTCTTTCCCCAGACTGCAGTCATCAATGGCAAGACACACAAGAACACAAATATCTCCACATTTGAGACCAGGACATAGATACCCATTGAGTAACACCTTTGGTAACTCAAAGGAAGCCCTGAGTGTGGAAAGGGGAAAAGCTCTTTCTTTACACGTGTGCAGGACAGGTTGCCAGTCTGCTAAGCGCTGTCTTCTGTTACATACTGATACCCAGTAAGTCCTTTATATCTTGAAACAATATAAGAGCTGCCCTGTAGATGAGAACATTTCAGTCCCAAATAGGTATTTGGCTGCTTTCCCTGACTTTTATGTTAAGTTTCAACTCTTTTCCACTGACAAGTGATTCCTCCTAGAATTGAGCCCTGTCTCTTAGGTTTTGCATTTCTGGATAAGCATTAAGACAATGAGAGGTTTCTCTGCACTCCAGGTTTTGATTTTCTCACTCAGTCCAACGATAGAATGGTGCTACCAAGAGAAGGTTTCTAGATATGGGATCTTGCTTCTGTCATATGCAGAAATATAAACTGTGATCATTTCATGTCACAACCCTAGTAACATCATTCCCCAGGTACCTAATAATATCAAATATATAATTTTGAACTGGGAGTATAATACAACTTATTTTCTACTTTAAATGGATTAATATATTCTTAAAAATAAAATACTTTTTTTAAAAAACCATCCACAGTGCTGTTTCTATTCAGTGCTGCTGTTGTCATGGTTTCACTAAGTGTGGTGCTATGGGTTAACCCTGGTAGGCAGCGGAGCACCACACAGCTGCTTGCTCAGCCCCCCCCCCCAGTGGGATGGGAGACAAAATTGGAAGGGTAAAAGTGAGAAAACTCCTGGGTTGAGGCAGAGACAGTTTAATAGGGAAAGCAAAAGCTGCGTTTATGAGAAAAGCAAAATAAGAAATTCATTCACTATTCCCATTGGCAGGCAGATGTTTATCAATTTCAAGGGTAGCAGCACTTCATCACACATAACAGTGACTTTGAAAAACAAATGCCATAACTCCAAATGTCTCCCCTTCCTCCTCCTTCCCCCAGCTTTCATTGCTGAGCATGGTGTCATGCAGTATGCGATATCTCTTTAGTCAGCTGGGTTCAACTTCTTGTGCACCCCCAGCCTACTCGCTGTCAGGGCAATGTGAGAAGCAGAAAAGCCCTTGATGCTGTGCAAGCACTGTTCAGCGATAGATAAAACATCCCTGTGTTATCAAAACTGTTTTGGTCACAAATCCAAACCACAGCACCACACCAGGAACTATGAAGAAAATTAACTCTATCCCAGCCAAAACCAGTACAATCTCCGCCCCTTATTCCACACCATTTAAGTCATGCTCAGGTCCCATACTGTCCAATACATTTTCATTAACCACCAATCCCCTTCCCCTCTTGATTTACATAGATATCATTCCCTTAGTCTACAGGCCACTCCTGTAAAATGTCCGCTTAGTTCATTTAGTCCATAACTTGGGGTCTATCTGCTATGGAGGTCGCTCTGGACAGGCGAGGTGGTGTGTTGCATGGAGTTACTGGGCACCAAAACCACCTCTGGTCAGGTCACTGCTGCACTTATGCTGCTTCTTGTGAGGTTCGTCCTCCGTTGGTTCAGGAGGTTCCTACTATAGTACATAGCAACCGTTGGTCTGCTGCAAGCTATAGCACAGACATACCTTGAACTTTTCTATGAAATCTGTGTCAGTGATCTGGCTTAAGTTTCTAAGCAAGTTTTAAAGACTGGGCAAATGTCTGCATACCATGGGTAATGAGAAAATGCCAAACCTAGTTTCTTCCATTTCCACAAAACTGGAAACAGTAGCCCTGTAAAGAGCATTATAAGCAGATAAATTGTTCACATGAGAAACTTGGACTAGTCTGAAATGCTCCCCATAACCCAGATAAGAAGTGAGCAGTGAAATGAGTGAAATAATTCTTTTTTGTGTGAAGAAACATAAATGGAAAACTATAGAATGTCCTCATCACTAGTAGCGAGCATTTCTAACAAGGCTTAAGCAGTCCATGTGGTTCCTCTGTACCAGGCATTATAGGAATTAAGAAAGAAGGAAAACAAAAAGCCACCAAATGTTGCATTACTCTGTTTTCTTGAAAAGAGGGATTTTTTTATCTTTCTTTGGTAACACTATGTGAAATGCCAGTGCAGTTGCTAAATTGTATCCCCACCACTCAAAGTTTGATGAGAGAGAATGGATTTGGGACTGCTAGTTGCCATTATCAAGTATTTAATTACAGAAAAGCTCTGATCAGGCATCCCTCTTCCTCTTCCCTTCTCCTCCATTCTTCTCCCAAATAAGAAAAAAATTCATCTTCCTTGTAGAATCATAGAATCGTTGAGGTTGGAAAAGACCTTTAAGATCATAGAATCCAACCTTTAACCTAACCCTGCCATCCCACCACTAAACCATGTCCCTAAGCACCTCATCTATCCTTCTTTTAAATACCTCCAGGGATGAGGACTCC
>BOSO01013154.1:0-11109 GCA_018403395.1 Gorsachius goisagi
TTTTGGTACATTGTAGGAGAGTAACTGATGGTTTTCCTGTTGTTTCAAGTAGCGATTGGCATGACTTTGCCCTGCAATGCTTGTGTTATGATGTCTTTTTTAATAAGACATGCAGTATTTTTTATGACTAGACATTGATACTATGATACACGTTTGTATCTAGCAGATGTGACATATTTAGTGGTAAAGACTATAAATGTTCTTTCAGCATAAAATTTGAATGAAATCTGAAAAACTAATTTATTTCTACAGAAGAGACAAATGAAGCTCTTCAAAATGAAGAAATTGGTCACAAAGATGATGACCAGAATCCTGTATCTACTGATAATGTGGTATGTAACTTTTTCCTTTTCCGCTGATGTGACCTCCCTAATTGCTAATGTTGAGGTGGTTGTTGAACACTGGTGTTTTTCACTAGGTGAAAACTTCAGTCAAGTGTGCTAAGAGTGCTTCCTACTTGGTTGAGCACTAAAAGAAACCGTACTAAAACACAGAACTATGCACGTTCACTAGAAATTGAATTATACGTCTCTTTCTGTATTATAACAATCCGGTGTTCTTTGTCTGGAGTGCAAAGCACAATGCTTGGGCAGTGCTCTTAAGTACCTAGTATGGTAAAACAGCCAGAATAAAAAACTCAGAATAATAGTTGAAAATGTTTTTTTGTCGCTTTAAAAAAGTCAGACGCCTCTAGTGCTTCCTCTCCGTAGCTAACCTTGAATATGTGAGATCAGGCTGGGGTGGGTATGTACTCATCACTCCCATACCCTTGACAGGGCATTATTTAGATGTTTCTTGTTTTCTCAGTTGCATTCACATTGAGTCAAACACAGTTGTTCTTGCTGTTTTTAATTGACTGCAGTGAGACAAGGAAGGAAAGACAGAGGGAGGAGTCATGGCAAATAATGCAATATATCCCCTTTGTTTAGCCTGCCTTCTCTCAAATTAGAAGAAAGGAGAGGAGGAAGAGGAGAGAAGACCCCAAGTGGTAGGGTAATTTTTATCTTAAAAGTTATCTGCAGAATGAACAGGTGATGGTTCCCGTTCCCAACTGCACTCTTATTGCAGTCAGAGATTAAACGACAGTAGCTCAGAACATGAGAACATTTCTGTTACATTGATCACACAGAACCTGAAGTGGGAAATCAAACAGGAGATTCCCTTCCCTCCCTCTATATATAGAGGAGAGAACATTTTCTTTCTTTTGTTAAAATATGATCATCTTTTGCGTAAACTGAAATCCCACGGCTGTATTTTCTGTGGTTGCCTGAATAGAAGCAGCTGCCTTTCTTCCTTCCTGTTTACCTTAATGGCCTGCTGTGACCTTAGATATAATCGCTCTGAGTTTCAGACTGATGCATTTACCATGGAGATGCAGAATGTAAAATGACAAAGGTAAAAGGTTTGCAAAGATCATGTCCGAGAGACTTGGTTCTCCAGTCTACCTGAACTCCCCCGTTATATAATTTGATAGAATAAGAGGGGGGGAAAAAGAGGAGTAGTTTTTTTCATACTCTCTTCTGAAAACACTGTAACAAAAATTTTAAAATGTATGCAGTTAAAATTGGTCTAACGTACATTAGACTTGCATAGGAGATACTGTTTTTCTTATTTGGAACTCTAATCTGTTCTTTCCCCTACTATCTTAAAATATATAATTATAAGAAAGATAGTGTGAATGTTTGGCATTTATTTAGACTCTTCCCTCAAGCTGAGTCTAAAAACAAAAATATTTGAATCACAGTGTTACTCAGGGTATGATATAGCAGCAGATCCTTGTGACATGAAGCCTTTGAAATGTTATCACTTCAGCTGGGTTGTCAGACACTGAAGCACAGAAAATGTGGTTTACGCTCCCTACCTTCAACACATACTTGTGAGCTTGGTCGGTACTACGAGTGAGAGACTGTGAGCCTCTCCTGAAGGATTTCTCCCTGGATTAGAAGGAAATTTCTGATGACTGGTCTGCAGGCAGACAGCAGACACACACATACGCTGCAGAGAAGAAACCTCCTCTAAAATAACATCTCAAGAACTAAACCATTAAAGTGGATTGTGTCAGTCTGGGCCCTTGCCTGCATTGTGTTAAGCAGTATACTGCAAAACATAGTAAAATAGCTTTAACTTATGAGACTATTACAGTCTCATAAATGTTTACAACTGTCAAAACAATGAAAAATAGTAAAAAACCCCAACCCCCTCCACTTACAGTACCACTGCTTCCCTCTCAAAAATACAGCGAAATTTATAGTTTCATCTGGGCGGTCATCCTTCTGAGTTCTTATGGAAAAATTACATTCTTATCACTATCTAATTCAAATTCATTCTATCTGTTTGAGACCTAGCTTAGATATGAATAAAACTTAAAATACCGTACGTGCACTAAAAAATGTGTACATTTTGTGGTTTCTCCTATTGAAATAATCTTTTAACATAATTTTCTTACATAAGAAGGTTTTCTGCTGGGAAGAAAAACAACGTGCAAGTGGCAAATAATGTAAAAGTGAATCTTTTAAAACTTGATATACGATTGGAATGTATTTCTAGGCTCTAAACATCATGAAGCTTGGCCTTTAACATTGTACTTGAGGTATCTTTAGAAACCCAACATATAAAACTCCCAAGAATTTTTGTGAATTAAGTGAAAATGTCCCTGTGTAGGTGTCGGGAACTGTCCTTTGTATCAACATCATCTACTGTTCAGGGCATTTGACTTGCACTATGGCCAAAGAAGGCCAAAGGAGACCTCTTGGGTTTTTTAGACAAGCAGTAGGTCAGTTAGGACTTGCCTGTCACTTCCCATAATGTCTGTTTTGCTCCGGAGGAACAAACTTTCATGACCTTCTTCACCCTGCAGGAGGTCTTCAACAAAAGGCTTAAAGAATAAAACGCAGGCTTTTGCAGGCTGTAATGAGATATAGTACACAACTTAATGCCAAAAGCACGGTGACATATAGCTCCTCCTCTGTAAACAGCCCGAGTCACCATGGCAGCAGCTCCGAGTACGGGCAGTTGCGATTTGAATTCTTCCTGGATCTTGTGGCTGAGGTGCATGATTGCCATCTAATGGGGGCTCCACAATTCAGAATTTCTCATGAGCCAGCAAAAGGTTCCGTTACCTTCACCCTTTCGTAGCAGTTTGAGATATGGATTGTTGTTCATTTGTCTAATCTATGCATTGGAATATTTGGAATGAACCGTTTACTTCTGTTTCAGAAAATAGAAATTATAGATGATGAAGAAAGTGATATGATAAGTAATTCTGAAGTGGATCAAATGAGTTCCCTTTTGGATTATAAGGTGAGTAATTAGACTGTGAAATATTAAGCAGGATAGTCCTTCACGGAACACTCAGATGGGTGTATCTGTAAGGAATTGAGCAAAGGCATGTGGGAGCCTGGGACTCCTCTGCTTTTATCGTGGTGCTGCACATCATCCCCTCAGTCACGTCTCCTCATCCCGTTTACAGCCAGATTGCCCATATTTCAACCCAGAGGCAAGAAAAAATCGCATTTCTGCAGAGCAGTTACATTACTTTAGCTGTAGCCATCTGCAGCTCCCACCACATGTCCCAAAACAAAGCACTTTATTTAGCCTCTAAACCAAAACTTTCTTTTTGTGCGAGAATTGTTCTTTGGAGTGGTAGAGCACGCTTTTGCATGCAGCGTGATGCTCTGGAAAGGGACATAACAGCTGGAATCCTCTAATAAAACAGGGGGAGCTGAGAAGTCATTCTTGCAATGTAGTACAGAACATGTCTGGAAGCAGTAGTTGTGGGAGGGAGGAAAAGCAGTGGGATACCCGACAGCCACTGTCTTCTGCCAAATGGTAAAGGTTATGCGTGTGTTACCGCTCTCGTAAGAGTTGCCGCAGCTCTTTGCTGTATATTGAGTGTGTTTTTATGTATGTAGCTGATTTTTTTTTTTACTTACAAACCAGATATGTTCTACTAATGGTAATCAGTTACCAAAATAATAAATAGATCACCTTTTCAGAACAAAAAGTACGCCTTCAAGCAGTGTTTTCCTGGTAAAGGCAGTGGAGAATGAATATGGAGAGGGAATGACCTTTTCTTAATGTCACCTGTCACCACAGTGAAAGGCTTGTTGTGACAGCATGCCCTACAGAGCCTTGTTTGTTGGCTTGTTGTTTGACATTCGTGATTAGGCTTTGTGCCTATGTGTTTTCTGCGTAAATCTGAATTCCTTCTTTCACTGGGCAAAATCCTTTGCTACATAGGCAACTTCTAAGTTCCCATCTGAAATAAATGCATTCAGCTAATTTTCTTACAAAAAGCCTTGAAATCACTGCCCAGGTATTTCTCTCTCATGCTCAGAGCTGTTATAACCTGAAGCAG
Organism: Gorsachius goisagi; assembly: GCA_018403395.1. Taxonomy (NCBI): domain Eukaryota; kingdom Metazoa; phylum Chordata; class Aves; order Pelecaniformes; family Ardeidae; genus Gorsachius; species Gorsachius goisagi. Next base: position 4,358 of record BOSO01013154.1, read on the forward strand.
TATGGTAAGGAGTGTTTTGACTGAAGAAATGTGAATTTTCTGGGGAAAAAAAAAACCTAAAACCAACAACCATTTTCAAAGGCTTGTTACAAACTTTCCTGATCATCACGTAGTCTCACCCTCTGATATCAACTAAAGTTGAATTACAGCCAGTCTACCAAATGTAAGCATGACTATCAGAGCACAGATCTATGGTATTTAAAAAGAAATAAATTCATCATTAAACCAAAATGCCAGTTTATAAGTTCACTATTGAAATTTGCTTATGTAGTTCTTTGCTGCCACCAAAACCAGCCATCAAGGAACATTTTGTATGCAAAAGTGCCAACCTAATTAATCACATGGTTGCGTAAGCAAGGGTGGGTTTTTTCTTGCCTCTGACATCCCTTGGTAAATGCAACACTTACCGTGAATTATCTGTGAACCTAAATGCTTACTTTCTGTGTGTATTGTGCATTGCTCACAATTTCTTTGTGCTCATTTTTTTCATTATTATTTTATGGAGGACATACGTTTGGTGCTAGTATGCAGGCACCTGTCGCAAAAATGCATAATGACTTTGATCTTGAAAAGTGAACTGTTTATTTAGGTTACATGATCTTTGCAAAGGTAAATAACCTGAGAAAATTAATTTTAGCTCTACACTGATCAACAGATTTAGCGTTTTGATCATGCATACCAATCAGTTGGTAAGTTTGAAGGAGAAGAGATATTTGGAATAAACTGAAGTACTTACCCAATCTGAACTTTTAATTAAGAAGTCTGTTATTTTTATATTAAATGATTTGCAAGCATAGTAGGAGAAATGAAATGGCATAGGCATTTGAAGGTTTAGTGAGACGCTACTGGTCGTCCATCAGAAACTTCTATTTGTATCCAAAGTCTACGTGTGTTGTTCTATAATCCTATAATTAGAACTTCTGGCTGTACTTAATACTGGTTTTGGCAGGAATCATTATAAACACATTTTCACTCATTTTCAGTGAAAACATTCAGTTTTAACACAAGTATGTTTAGGTGTCATTAAAAAGATGCAGTACTATTTATTATTTCCAGAACTTTATGTCGTTTTCCCCCACAGAATGAAGAAGTCAGATTTATTGAGAATGAGTTGGAGAATCACAAACAGAAGTATTTTGAACTACAGACGTTTACTCGGAGTTTGATACTTGCTATTAAATCAGATGATAAAGAACAGCAGCAGGTAAGTCTTGAAGTGGCTTTTAAGAATGGAAGGTGTTCGCCCTTTTGTGTTCTGTCACTCCCTTGCTTCTGTAGTGCCCAGAGGCTCAAATTATGATTAGGGCAGTGTTGTGCTGAACATCTTGCAGACAAAGAAAAGCTGAACTTTAAACAAAAGCAAGATCTTGCAATCTACATAAGCAATGACATAGACAAAGAAGGGTGACTTTTACAAAGGGACAACCAGTGCAGCAGGGACATCAAGGGACTGGGGTTTGTCTGCTGTGAGATCTAGGAAAAAAACCCAGGCTTCTTCAGTTTTACTGCACTGCATTTAATACATAGCACTTCTTTTAATGCTTGGTTGGATCATGTCTTGTATGAGTAACATTCTGTGCTTTATTTAGGAAGAGATTTTGTTGCTTTTTTTTTCTTTTGTCTTTACAATCTGCAGTTTTTCAGGTGTAAAAATAGAAACTGTAACTTGCAAGAAAAAAACTTAGAACACTTTTACATCCAAAATAAATTTTGCTTATGGTTGTTTTCCATCATTTTTTTTTCATAAAAACCATGTAAACTGAATATAAAGAGAAGTAAACTTGAAATCTTTGAGATAAATCAACAAATCACTGTAACAGTTATGATCTTGTATGCAGCATCTAGTCCTATTGCCTGCATGATCACAGGATAGCATGGTTATGTATGTTTGAAAGCTTTTGCATGTTAAAAATCATTTGTGTTTGTCCAGTTTGGAAAAAAAAATTGGTTTGAGCTGTTTCCACTGTAATTTAAGTAACTTCTGGGATTGTTGCAATAAGGTACGGCATCTTACAACAATGTTTTTTCTTTCAATATCTGGCAATGCTGACTTTTTTTTTTACCGATCCAATATCAACACTGACCAAAAAGCTCAACAAAGTTTTTTCACTACGTGTTTAACAGACATTTAATGCTGACATAAACCACATATCTAATGTTGTATTGTACCATTTTTTACTCACAGGCACTGCTCTCAGACTTACCTCCTGAACTAGAAGAAATGGATTTCAATCACGCATCCCCAGAGCCTGATGATACCTCATTCAGCTTGTCGTCTTTATCAGAGAAAAATGCCTCAGACAGTTTGTGATTTATTTTTTCTAATTGACAAAAATGAAACCCCGCATAACGTGTCGGTTTCAAGAGAACGGCGTTTTGCTATCCAGTGTTCTTCAGTCCAAAAAAGAAAGCCCAAGGTGAAGTAGACCTTCCTGAAGGATGACTGTCATGGCTACAGTTTGCAGTGTCAAGACATTTCGGATGTTGTTTTTGGTAAATGAAAGAGCTGTGTGAGGAAAGGTTTCACTTTAGCAGTTTGGCCTTGATTAGGGTAACTTCTGACTTTCCAGAATAACTCTTGCTCTGTAGCAAAGTCTTTCTGAACAGGGATCCAAGAATGGAAAACAAATGTCCTGTTATACAGACAGCTGATTCTCAGAGTTGCTTGCTCACCAGTCCTGTTCGTTATTTTTTTCCCCATTTTTACTCAGGTAGGTGGACTAAAAATTTGGGATCCAAATAGAACAACGGGATTTTTATGAGTTGTGCTTGAACCCTTTTGAAAATCTGAAATTAAACTGAAGTGTTTTTCATTATGTGACTTCAGATTGTTGAATCTTCCATTTTCTGACCAAAACAGCTGACAAAACTTTGAAAGGCTAACTGAAAAATTTGAATTATTGTCAATAAATTATTAACGTAAAGAAGCAGTCATAAGTGTGGTAACAAATTAGATGGATATGGGAAACCTGATAGCTGCAGAACGCGACTTTCTGATAGTCTCACAGTAGCAATGGGATTAGATGTTTACACTACTGTTTAGGGTTTTATGAATGTAGTTACAGTTTTTATTTGTCGAAGTCTGAATGCTAAAGTTCTGTTCATTGTTTTAAGTATTGGTTATATATTTTTTTCCACAAATTTTGCTCCATTTTATTAAGCCACTGTCAGAAATCCACAACTGTCATTGCATCCTGAAAGGTATTCGAGTGCTTGGAATTGAGTTTTGCAGATCTCCTGTATGTGACCTGGTTTTGAAGTAGCCCCCTCTGATGAATTTTTGGCAACTGCCAGGTGCCATTTCTAAACTGTGAGCTTGATTGCAGGCAGTGGCTGAAATGAATTTCTTCTTTCCCAGCTGTCGTTGACATCGAATCCCTTTACTCATCTGATTAAATGGCTGCGCAGACACATTCGGATAAATTTAGTAGGGCATGTAGGTGCATGCCCATATTATTGATGCTCTATAACTTTTAATCTGAATATTCCTCAGCAAGCATTTTTGAAACATACCTTCACAGTCTGGTAAAAAGCCTGATCTTTCAATTTTATGCCAAATAATAATTTACTCTGGTGAATCCTTATTCATGCAGTAAGTAATCCCCTTAATTTCAGTGGGAGGTCCAAGGTGTAGCTCAGAAAATCCAGAGCGCTGGGGAAATAACACCTTTTTTTTTCCTTTAATACTGGGATTAACTCGTGATTTTAGGGGTTTTTTTCAGTCCAGTTTGTTCCTCCCTAATCGCTTCTACAGCTTTTTTTTTTTTTTTTTTTTTTTTAGTATTGGTAGTGAGCTCTGTTCTTTCAGGTTTTTTTCTGTCCCTGTGTTGTCCTTGGGCATGGGGAACTTTTAACAATATTGTTAAATGTCAACTGCATAAAGGATAGTAGCAGTTTTAAAAGCTGCTTTAAAAAACAAACCAGTTTCACAGTTCTGGCTGCTGTACAATTCAGTTAGTTCCCAAAAGACCTCTTACCGTCTATTCTACAGGGTGACCCCCACCAAAGGAAGCTGTTGGGCTCGTATTTGAGTTTAGGCATTAAAAGTCAGAGTCAAATCGCAGGAGAGAGGGAGAGCACTCTGTGTGACCAGGAGGTAAGTGCTAGGTTACTCATCCCTTCGCTGCCCCAGCTGAAATGTCACGTCCTGGCTGGCGGACGTGTCCCTGTAGCCTTACTCAAAGGAGGAGTGGTATTTCACATGCCTGTTGAAATGAGCACCGATCTAAAATTAATTAAGATTTGTGAGCAAAGATCACCATGCTATCCTTCAAATGTAAGATCGAGCTCAACTGTAATTCTGCTCACTCTGGAAAAAATCCTTTATAAAGGGGTTTCTATACTGGGTTAACAATGCTTTCTATTACTGCTCTCTCTGGATAGGAAATTCACACCAGTGACAATGAAACCTCTTGTTTTCTGTGAGCTTTGCTGAAATAAAAAAAAAAAATAGTACTGTGATTTGCCACTATTTGGGCCCTGTTTTCCTGCTGATCCCATGACAAAAGGCAGGATACTCTTAATGAGAGTTCTTGATTTCATAGTCAATTAAGTCATCCACCTTTATACAAGAAAAACTTTCATTGACGATTCGGTTTTTTCTGTGTCTTTGCTTCTATTTCATATGCCAAACAAATCAAAGGAATTAATTTTTAATTAACCACCGCCAGATTCTAGCAATTATGTCAGTCCCTTTTCTCAAGGAAGCTGGAATCCTCTTTGGGATGTGCAGCTGAAACTCCAGCTGGAGTCAAGGCCCACGTCGTCCCTGGGGGCACATTGTTCTTCAGTCCCTTTCTCCTGCAGGGCGACAAGACAGAACATAGCAAAGTAGTCATGTTTTCACACCCTGAAACACTTGACGATATTACAAGATATTCAGGAAGAAAGAGTATAAATGACATTCCTTTATAACAAAAGGCTATATAGGATAATACTGTACAGCTGTTCCGTGGATTTTTTAGTATCAGTGTATATTTCCTGCTATATGTAAAACAAAAAAATTAATGATCTATTACCATTTCTGGTATTTTAAATTATTTCAGCAACAATAATTCTGCAGTACAGTGGCTGAAGAGCAGCTCATGAGGTCCTGTAACACAACACTTACCCATCCATGAGAGTTATGAAAATACATATCCAAGTATCGCGCTTCAGACTAGCACCACACACATGCTTTGTAATATTGGGGGTTTTTGGTTCACGTGTGTCCCTAGCAGGCAACGTAATGTGCTAATCGCGTTTGCAGATAACATCCCGATCCATGTAACTTGTGCAGCTGGGCCTTAGAACAGGAGGAGAGAATTGGGCATGTTCCCTTCCAACTTTGCCTTAGTAACTGTCTGACGAGCATCTGACTGCCAGGCATTGCGTTCTGGTGCACAGTCACCGGGACGCTCGTTTCCAGATGAAATTCTGAAAGTTCTTCAGATGATGGAAAATGAGGGGGGTGGCTCTCTGGCCCCACGGCACGTTAGGATTTGGTTTATGGTTATTTCCTCTCTTCATAGGATGATAACGAAAGCCCACATTAAGTGCTAGTTCATCATTTGCACAGACCTTCCACGACGGATAAAGCTAATATCGTGGTGTGTTACGATGGCAGGAATAAGCCCCCCTTGCCATTTCAGTGGTTCAGCTCTGTGATGGCAATAACCACTCGAGCAGAAGTGCCATGTATTGATGTTTTTCTCACCTTTCTGCGAAGGCTCTTGTTGGCTTTGTCTGTGAAAGATGACTTCCCCGGCGTTGTTTATTCCTAATGCATCTGTCGGAACATGAATGATGAAGTGTGTCTTTCTGAAGAAACCAAAGGGGGAAAAGGTAGTTCAGAACAGACGCTTTAAACCAGAGACAGGACGCTCACTCTCCTTAGGGAGCAATGAAGGGCTTTGATGGTAGCAAGCTTGCTGATAGTTAAGAAGGCTGTTTCCTGAAGCTATGCCTCCTTTCATTTCCCTGCAGCTGATGTTTCTGTCAAGTCTATAGGTCTAACAGGAGTGAATAACAGTAAATATTCTAATAGGTGAATTTTTGGCAGATTTAAAAGTACACGAACAGATGTACCGTACAAGTGTCGATTTTCTTGAGTGATTGGTTCCTGAAGCAGCACTGCACTTTAATCTTTCCATGTATTTCTTTTTCGCTAAGGCAATAAAAAGTCTGAAAACGACAAGCAGATCGTGGGCTTTGCTGTCCTCTGAGTGGAAAAAAAAAGGAATGTACTGGTTATATCTTCATCTTCTTAAATTGGGAAGCAGCTTATCAAGTTCATTCACCAAACGGAGACAGCTGCATCTACTGTTGTGGTTATATGGTTGAAATGGTAGGACAAAGCATGAACATTCTTGTTGTGGAAATGGAAATCACTGCTTACAGTCGATCAGCTATCTGGTTTGGGATCCCTATTGCACTACGTATTGGTAACATTAAAAAGCAGCTAATGCACAGCACTAACCTTTCCCTAGGTACTCGAGTCGTAGCTGACTGTTGGTCTCAGGATACTGATAGCATAAGGAAAGACAATAATATGCATAAATGGAATAGCACAGGATATCTGAACCATGAAGGATTCATAACTTGTAACCTTCCAACCAAAAGCTTGATTTACTACCTCCAGTCCCTCTGCCCAGATCCTTCAGGTCAGCTAGGGAATGGCGAGGCTGCTCCCCTGTTGGAAGGACTGGCAGCTTCTACCCTTCGGCTTGCATTTCCAGATGCTGCCTTTTCTGCCCCGAATCATAGAATCATAG
>BOSO01013155.1:481-14930 GCA_018403395.1 Gorsachius goisagi
AGGGGTCCCTTCCAACCCAAAACATCCTATGATTCTATAGCTCTGTGTGCTCAGACTGTAGCTCAGGTAATTCTACTGTTTTCTTGCTTATTAGATATGTGTTCAGTCAATGGTTTTTCTATCAGTAAACATATTAAATACTGCATGGGGTAACAGCTGGTGGGGCAATTAGTAGCGCTGCTTGCAATATAAATTGCAGTATGCAGCCAGTTAAAGACTAATGGAATCAGACTATAATTGCCAGTAAATATCATCATGGTTGTTAGCTGATCATTCACCAGTTTGATAGAGGATAGAGGCTGAAAGATAGAGGAACACAGCATCAGAAAAAATGGGCATATATTCTACTCACACTTAAAATACTACTCCTTAACATGTAAGAATTTACGGGTGGTCTCCAAAATTCTTCCTCAGTTAAAGCTATGTCTCAGTAGCCTGACAAGAGTTCTCATTAAAATAGGATACCAGCTTTTGCTCCATATACTGAAAGCATAAAATAGGATACAGTGAGGATAGGATAAATACCTTATTTTCTTGTCAGAGCTTCCACTGGTACAAAACACTATTGGCAAGGTGATACTAAGGAGGAAAAATACAAATCATACCAAATGCTTTTGTTTAGAAAATATGCTTCCTTAGAAGACTATCTAGCCAGCTACTTTTAATTGTAACAATCTTAGTATAAGGCATTTCAGAAATTCAGTAATGAAACAAGAGTATCATTAAAAAGACTGAACAGGACAAGTAATTAAGTATACTTAATTAATTTTACTGTCGATTTCCCAAGGTTTTTAATGGTCTAGAGAGACAGAAAAACCCCTGAATCTACAGGATTATATAATTGGTCAGGCAATTAATAAACCTTAAAGTGTAGATTTATTACTATAGAAAAACTTATGTCACTTCTGAGCTGGTAGAGTATTTATGGCACCTCAAGCACCGACACAGCAGGACTGCTTTTAATATCTCATTGCTGAAAAACATTCTTAATTTGAAAGTCCAAATTTGTTATCTCTTCACACTGCACAGCTGACACCAGTCAGGGTGTTGAAATCCATTGTCTGACATGCAATGCTTTGAACATTCTGGGACCATGCAAAAAGCTGTATGATTGAATCTTTGCCCTCTTTCAAATAAGTCTTTCAGGCACAGTTCTGGCACTAGATCAGCAAAGCCTCGGCTGAGAGTCATGACCAGGCTGGTAGGAGGTTTTTTGTCTTTCTTTCTTCTTCTTTACTGGTCCATGTGTAGCCCTATTGATTCATCCTTCTCCTCTTCTGCCTCCCAAACAAATTAAGACAAAACAAAGAAAAGAAACAAATCTTGTGACACATGTAACTAAGAAGGCTGGTTGGACTTTTAACCTCATCTATTTGTATTTTTACTTGGTAAATCCTTCACAGCGGGAACTGTCTCCTTCCCAAGTTCGTACAAGATGCAACCCTGGAGGGGGCCTTTGGGAATGACTGCCATCAATCCTAAAATAACAAACACTGAGTTTGATCCAAAATGGTGTGTTTGCAGAGCATATGCACTGTATGTTCTAAGTTTCCAAATTGACTGCGGTTAACAGAGTGAAAGGGAAAATCTTTCCACCTCTTCTTATACAGCTAAACAAAGATTTCTAAATGTCTTTCATTAGAACTAGTACACAAATTTTACAGCTCTCAAGATATGAAACAATAAAACTGAACTATGCTGAAGCTTCAAATCTTCACCTGCATTTCTATACAGAGCTGAGAAGCCCCTGATTGCTGGTGGTCTGAACTAGTTTCTGACATCTAACTTATTCTTGAAGATGTACGTAGGGTAGATCAGCACAGAAATGCCATAACAATTTTTGTATTTTAAATTGAATATACCAACATATAAAAGTTACTATGTGACATAGACTAATAGCTGTTGCATAACTTTTATCAATTTACTGAATCTTTTCTGCAACTTGCATTTCTCCCACTAATTCTTCCCTTTCAAGGTTTCTGAGTGCCTCATTGATTTTGCAACTATTGTACTCACTTGTGTGCCACTTGTCATGCCACTTTCAGATGGAGGTAACAAGTAAGCAAAGCTACCTAGTGTGTCACCCAAGATTTACCATGGTAAACGACATGGTGGTGTGAGCTACAGCCCCTTCCCAGCCAGGGAGCAGCTGAAGTCTATACCACAACTTGATAGAGAGCTGCAGGGGGACTTGCAAGGGTTACTGCATGGGACAAAGTCTTACAGGGGTGTGAGACCCACTGCCAAATATCCAAGAGGAGTGTTCACGACTCAGTTGCTGCTCGTGGAGCAGCATGGGACCTTCTGGTCTGTATTCTCCAACTCTGCCTCCTGCCATGCCTGGTTTTTCCAGTTTGATCTCTTGCCCGCTGTTTTGCTCCCAGTTTCAGTTGCTGTTCTGTTGCTTTGGCTGCAGTCAGCAGGGTTTATGACTCTTATACGAGCCCTGAGAGATAGCTTTGCTGGTGTGAATAATTCTCTCTCTAAGTCCCGTAATTACTGCTAATATTTGTTTTGTTTTCATAACAGCTCCAAGCCAGATTTTCCGTGAGGAGGTTACCAATAATGCGGCATACCCTGAGGAGTTCATGTGCATGCTCTCCTGCTGTGTCAACTTTTTACTCATTCTTTGTAAACAGATCTTGTCTGGGACAAGTGTGGCCCAAAAGATGACATGTGGTTCACTGATGCTCATCTGGGCTTTAGGAAAATGCATGACCAGTTGAAGTCAGTCCCATATCTGTGCCTGCCGGTGGTATCGGGTTCCCCTCACACACTGTCTCCTCTGCGTGAGCAGCCAAAGCCAAACTGCTTCAAGGTACAGGCCAGATTACAGCAGTGCTGTTTAATTTCCTATCCAGCATTTAGCTCCCCACATTTTCCTCGTGGATTGCTCCAAAGTGCCAGTCAGGCCATGTGATTTGATGTGCAGCCAGCTGGCCGGAGTACAGTCAGAATCTGGTCAATATTTGGAAAGAAGTATACACGCTGCCCGATTTCAGCTGAAATAATGGAATACCCATAAATACAACATGATTTTTGAAGAGGTTGAGCAGCTAGTCATTTGTCAGACTGGTCAAAAAATGACCTTAGTCTAGCCATCAAACAAATTAAAATGTTTCTACAAAAACAAATCAGAAAATAAGTGCAAAACTGTCTCAAGCACCTTCCCAATGATCCAAAACCTGACCTTTGCCTCTCACAATTCAATTTCTAAACAGAAGCAGCAAAAGCTGGGGACAAAGAGCATGAATATGGATTGGTTGCAGGATTGTATGTATGTATTTCCACAAAGATGCCTCTCCAACTACTTAGTGAAGCTTAGGTCCTCTATTTGTCTCTGCATTTCTGTCTGACCAGCGCCTAGGGCAGTTTGGGCAACAGCAGCCTTGTGCTAGAAGAAAAAACAGAAGTAGGGAAAAAAAACATTCCAAGGGAAGAAGGCTCGCTCACTTTCGCTGCCTGATTTCCTCTTGTTTATATAAGAATTTATAGAAGCGTACTTTAATTTCTATTCTACTTTGGAGTTTGAGGTTGCTTTATTTGCTTTTGTAGTAGAGTTTTCAAAAAATGCTGATCTTAGCTTTCACTTAGCAGAACTGAGCTTTGTGAGTGTGAAGCTTTCAGTGTTTGTTTCCCACTCAGTCATACAGGAAGTTAACCAGGAAGCTGCAACCAAGCCAGATGATATTATAAAAATATGATGGAACACTAATAAACTCTGAAGAATGGTGAAATGGCATCTCATGAGTCTAGGTCAGCAAGAGAAGAAGGTTCTGTTTAATTCAATACTTAATTCCATAGAAAAAAAAAAAGTTTACTTCCATTAATAAAACTAACTAAGGACAAAATGTTCCTGGTTGTGTATGTTAGACATGCAGTGATCCTAGGGTGTGGAAAATAATAACTCAGAGAACTGAAAGAAACTTGGACAACTTGCAATAAGGTACTGTGTAATCTGTCAATGAACAGTTATATCTCGCATGAATACGCATCTCACCTGTTGTCTCACTTTGATATTTATGAACGTGTTTCTGTGCTCCACCAAGCCCTGGACAGCAGGACATTACTCCTGTCACATGTAACAAACCACACTTCCTTAGCAAGGAATATGAGTGGATTTGTAGAATGAAACCACGGGCACTGAGGTCCTGCTGCCCACACTATGTGCATTTCAGAGGCATTTAATTTGGGGTAATTATAGTTTGAGTTCTTGGGCTGTTGGACCATAGTGGTTGGAACATAGAATCATAGATCCATAAACTGGTTTGGGTTGGAAGGGACCTTTGAAGGTCACCTAGTCCAACCCCCCTGTGGGCTGGACATCAGGGGGACTTTTTTCTTTTCAATCCTTTTTTTTCAATCCAGCTTGTGTTTTGGTACCACCTCACAATGTGAACCTAAGCATGGTAGACCCAAAGATGCATGCAGCAGTAGGGTGCAATAAATTCATAAGATCACTGAAAAAGGTCAGACTCCTGCAGATATCCTAGGACAAAGAATATACCTAGCCTAGATTATAGCAGTATTAATTCTGTATGCTAACTTACTTCTTATTTTTCTAGTTAATAAAATGCATATAATTTAAAAATTTCCTACACTCACAAATGCAAAACCATTTAGTTCCCTTGCACCTTCATAGTCTGCTTTACGCTTATCTTTATACACAGCAGCTGGCAGAAAGATTGGAGCAGTAAAAAGAAAAAGTCATTTTCAAACAACATTGTGGGCTGCATGGGTTGCTGTCCTACTTTGGATACCTCTTGACCTGGTCTTATGAATTGAGAAGAACAGGAAAGTGAGGTTGAAGACATCAGGCCTGAGAACTGCTGAGGCGATGCTGAGCAGGGGAATTATGCAGCAGTTACTAACGTATTTTCCTGTCATAGATATCTTTGGCTTTCCATGCCAGTCACTTGTCTTACCCCTTAACTAAACAATCTGTATCAATTAGCCTGCTTATGGGGTAGGAAATTCATTAGTGAGTTATTTAAGTAACTGGATGAGATCCTGGCTCAACTCTCATTGACCTCAATGCAAGGATTTTACCCCTCATGTCTTGAAAAAGACAGTGACTTAGGTATCATTCACTTCCCTAAATACAAACAGATTATGCTATTAAATTATCTCATCACTTTTATATTAATGTGGGATTTATTTATTTATAAGGAAGATCACAAACATGAATGCTGTAACACAGCTGAGAAACATAGTGAAAAACAAAAGCGGGATGATGTCTTTCAGTAAATACATTTACTTTAATTCATGGCTTAGGTCTAATTTTTGCCATGATTTTGTTGCAATAAATTCTAAAGAAAGTAAGACCACAGTGACAAAACAACATCTCTTAGCAATGAATACCTAGCGCACAGATGCAAACAGTTAGGCTGTCTGCCTACCCTGCCAGCTAAAAAGCACCTCAGCTTAATCTTTCACTATTATTTCTAAAACCATCTTTGAAGTTTGATCTGGAACAGCTCATCCCTTGAACAATGTCATAGACTTCCCTGCCCCAAAGAAATAATTCAATTATAAGAAAAACAAACAATTCTATTGTCCCGTGATTAATACTTATTTTTGCTCAAAATCTACATTCAGGAGATCTCTTCTGTCATAAATCCTTTGCTGATAAGCATCTGAGTTGCTTGAAGTAAGAGTTTTCTCAATTACAGCAGCCCAGAAGTATTAAAAATGAAAAGGTTTTGGTCAGGAAATATAATTTCATTGAAAGCAAGTTGTTCCTCAGGAAGGAACAGTTTAAATTGATCTTTTGATCTAGAAATATAAATAATTTGAAATTTTTGTGACATGAAATTCTGGCATTTTTAAAATGAATTTTTTTTTCAATGTCTGTACAGGCATAATAAATCCACAGTTATTTGTAAGTTTATGTCATTTAATGGTATGTAAAAGGTTAGCACTAGTAAGAGGTGCTTACTAGTGTTAATGCTTCCATTTGAGAAGACATCTCAAATGAGGAACGAGGAACAATTAAAATGGAACTTCACATGCAGTAGCCTATTGATTGGCTTTTTTATTGTCAGTCAGGAGAAAGTGACACTATTAAAGTATGACAGTTTTACAACTCCCCTTTAGGATTTGTATTTAAAAGGGCCTACATCTATGCACTTTATAACCTAGGATCACTGTCTCCACTATAGATATCTACAATAGGTGAGATAAATCCCACCTCAAAAGGAAGAAGAATTAAGGTATATGTATTGCTGTGTTCCACCCCTTCAGCTTTCCACATAATTTTTGTTTCTCTGTGCTTTATTTTAGTATACAGTCTCAAGGCTTTGTGATGCTAGAAAATTAGGTTACTGAGAGTAAAACTACCTTTTCCAACAGTGTTTTCCAAGCTGCATATAGTGATTTAGTCACTTGCATATTGCAACATCAGCAGCAGGGAAAAGAATGAACAATTCCTGTAATATTTTTTTTTCCATTTAGGATTTTATAAAATTGTCACAGACAGCTACAGTTTTGCAATATAGCGAAGGTGACATTATGAGAAGCAATAAATGGGAAAAACCTAATCTGTCAATTAAAAATAATCTGCCTTTTTATTGAAAATAAATGAAAGCAGTAAGATTTTTCAATTTTATATCTTTAGTTAATATATAAGTTAATATCTTTATGCTCAGATGATAGAATGGAATAGATTAGAAGAGAACAGAACAGAACAGAGTGGAATAGAATATTTCAGCTGGAAGGGACATACAGTGATCACCTACTCCAACTGCCTGACCACTTCAGGGCTCACCAAAGGTTAAAGCATGTCCAAAGGCACTGTTCAAATGCCTCTTAAACACTGACAGGCTTGGGACATTGACCAGCTCTCTAGGAAGCCTGTTCCAGGGTTTGACCACCCTGTCAGTAAAGAAAAGCTTCATACTGTCCGGTGTAAACCTCCCCTGAATCAGCTTTGAATGATTCTCACATGTCCTATCACTGGATCCCAGGGAGAAGACCTCGGCGCCTCCCTCTCCACGTGCCTTCCTCAGGAAGCTGTAGAGAGCAATGAAGTCGCCCCTTAGCCTCCTTTTCTCCAAAATACAAAATCCAGGAAAATATAGAGGTTAGGAAAAAAATCAGAAAAATGAAAGGAAAAAAAAAGAAACTATTTGCTTTGTCTTTCCCCTGAGGTAGCAAATAATCATCAGATGATTCCAAAAGTGCAAAAAAAGTTCAAATATGATGTGTACGTGTGTGTCTGTGGGTCCTTGTTCATGCCTGTTGTTCCTAAATGCTTACTGATCATTTTCCATTCTTGTGAAACTAGATGTTCTCTCCAAAACTTCTGCTCTAGTTTCAGACTTCTAAAATTGTTACTAAGCAGTTTCCATTAGCACCAATGGAAACAAAGTTGTAACCATTTTTCTTTTAGGATCTGAAAACTAGAGATTCCACAGGCCCGTCTTGTGTAATTATTTAGCCATTTTATTAATCTATTAAGCAATAAAGCCTAGAAGAACGGGTTCATAAAAAACAACAGCTTTTCCAACATTTTTCTTATGAAAAGTTTAAATGTATGGCTGAGATATGCTTCAGCAAACAGTGTATTTTCAGGGTTTTGTTACTATACCATGAAGTCTCTGAATGTAAAATGCTTCCTACAACTACCCAAAAGGAGGTTGTAGTGAGGTGCCTGTCCATCTCTTCTCCCAAATACCTAGCGATAGGGCAAGAGGAAACGGCATCATGTTGTGTCAGGGAAGGTTTCAACTGGATATAAGGGAAAATTTCTTTACTGAAAGAGTAGTCAAGCATTGGAACAGGCTGGCTAGAGAGGTGGTGGAGTCACGATTCCTGGAGGTGTTAAAAAACGTGTAGCTGTGGCATTTTGGGACATGGTTTAGTAGGCATGGTTGATGGTTGGACTTGATGACCTTGGAGGTCTTTTCCAACCTTAGTCATTCTATGATTCTATGAAAAGTTGTGACTGAAGTTGGGTCTGTAACCAGCTGCAGCTTTCTGCTGAGATGCCATGAGAATGAGGGTATTTTAGCTCTAATTAGGAAATGAACAGAAACTTGAATGTGTGAGTGGCACTCAGTAGAGTTACATGCCTAAGTTTCTTGATTATATATTGAAAATGGGATGTCAGCTTCCATGTCATTCTGATATAATTAAAAATTGTGTCATTAATCTTTTAAAGATTACTGCTGTGGTACCATTAGGTGTGGCAGTAGTAGATGTTTCATAAATACATATGTCAAACTAGCAGAATAGATCAAATTAGAAGATAAGTGAGTATGAATATTTGTTATGATTAGAAGATACAGTGATTATGAATATTTGTAAATATTGTCAAAAAAATATAGCTTCATGCAAAGTAGTTATGCACAGATACATGTCCCCCACTATTCAATGGCTTATATAATCGCAGAATCATTTCCATTGGAAAAAATTCTTAAGATCATTGAATCCAACTGTAAACCTAACACTGCCAAGTCCACCACTAAACCATGTCCCTAAGTGCCACATCTGGATGTCTTTTAAATATCTCCAGGCATGAGGACTCAACCTCTTTCCTGGGCAGCCTGTTCAAATGCTTGACAACCCTTTCAGTGAAGAAATTTTTCCTAATGTGCAACCTAAACCTCCCCTAGAGCAACTTGAGGCCATTTCCTCTTGAACTATTGATTATTACTTGCCAGAAGAGACCAACCCACCTTGCTACAACCTCCTTTCAGGCAGTTTTAGAGAGCAATAAGGTCTCCCCTTAGTCTCCTTTTCCCCAGACTGAACAACTCCAGTTCCCTCAGCCACTCCTCATAAGACTGGTGCTCCAGACCCTTCACCAGCTTCCTTGCTCTCCTTTGGACATGCTCCAGAGCTTCAATGTCCTTCTTGAACTGGGGGGCCCAAAACTGAACACAGTATTCAAGGTGTGGCCTCACCAGTGCTGAGTACAGGGGGATGATCACTTTCCTAGTCCTGCTGGCCACACTATTTCTGATAAAAGCCAAGATGTTCTTAGTCTTCTTGGTCACCTGGGCACACTGCTGGCTCATATTCAGACGGCTGTTGACCAGCACCCCCAGGTCCTTTTCTTCTATGCAGCTCTCCAGCCACTCTTCCCCAAGCCTGTAACATTGCATGGGGTTGTTGTGACCAGGTTGTGACAAGGTTGTGACAAGGTTGTGACCTTGTTGAACCTCATAAAATTGGCCTCAGCCCATCAGTTCAGCCTGTCCAAATCCCTCTGTAGAACCTTCCTCCCCTCCAGCAGATCAACACTCCTGCCTAACTTGGTGTCGTCTGCAAACTTACTGAGGGTGCACTCAATCCCCTTGTCCAGATCACCAATAAAAATGTTAAACAGAACTGGCCCCAGTACTGATCTGTGGTGAACACCACTTGTGGCTGGTTGCCAACTGTATCTAACTCCATTCACCACCACCCTTTGGGCCCAGCCATCCAGCCATTTTTTTACCCAGCAAAGAGTACACCTGTCCAGGCTATGAGCATCCAGGTTCTCCAGCAGAATGCTGTGGGTAACGGTGTCAAAGGTTTTGCTAAAGTCTACATAGACAACATGCACAGCCTTTCCCTCATCCACTAAGTGGGTCGCCTTGTCATAGGAGATCAGGTTAGTCAAGCAGGACCTGCCTTTCATGCTGACTAGGCCTGAGCACCTAGTGGTCCTGTATGTACCACGTGATTGTACTCAAGATGATCTGCTCCATCACCTTCCCCACTTGATGAATTGCTAAGCCTACTGAAGCCCAAGCAAAAAAATTGCTTTGGTCTATGGTTTTGATTATCAATTTAGGCTTACATGGTCATTTGTATGGGAGTATAGGCCAATCAGCTGCTTTTGATCCATTGCAGTTAGAAATGGTAAAATGCAGATAAACTGTAGGACTGACAAGCTTTTTTTTTTTCAAAATTTTAATCTCATTTAGCCAAATAATCCTGTGTAAAAATAACACTATTGTTTGAACAAATTGGTAAATCTAGATTAATTTTCAGTTTCTAAAAATGTAGTTTGGGGTATGTGTAAAATGTAAACCACATTTTGAAATTTTAGCATTGAATGTTGATGCATCGTTCTTTCCTCATGTGATTTATTGCCCCAGCACTGGTATGTATTTATAGCATTGTCAGTTAGCCATGCATTTTGATATGCTAGTTTTTTAAGTTAATGAACTTGCTAAGGATTTGATAAACTTTATGTGTGACTTAACATCAACATAAGTGTAAACTGAGAGCAACATCTTGGTCTGCCAAAATGTATTTTGGATGTATATTATTAAATATACTAGTAGGCAAAAGCTATTCTTCCTAGGTCAAATAACCACAGAAGAAACCTATGTTAAAACCCAAGTCACTGGGAAAAGCAAACTGGTTAAAAGGTATCGGTGGATAACTGATTGCCTTTCACACAACACACTGTGCTGCAAGTCTAAATAAGAGAGATGTGCAGTTCCTGCAGTGTTATAAGTCCATGAGTTCATGTCAGAGATTCAGAATAGCATTTCCTCACATCTGCTCCTTCCTTTTCTGTTTGCCAAAAACTTTGGAAGAAATTGTTTGAAGCCACTTAAAGACTTGCTTTTTTTTTTTTTTTAATAAACCTTTTTCACATTAATGGACTATTTAAACATGACATGGTCTGTCATAACTCAGACTGCAGTCTGGTTTTCCTATGATTTGTCTTATAACGCTGCAATATTTTTCTTGGAAGCATAGCTTGTAAATAAGTGATTTTCATGGACAAAGGTAATTTTTAATCATGGTAAATAATGGAAAATCATGGAGAAAACCACAATAGCTGGGTTTTTGAAAAAGGGGAGAAACAACACTCTCTCAAACCTGAACAGAAAATTTTAACTAAGATATTTGTCCCAAGGACAAGAACAGTCCAAACAAATAACCCTGATTACACAAGGAAAATATTTAGACTCATATGATTGTAGTAAACTAATAATCTTCTTTTCTGAACTACATCCGGTATCTTATTGTTCAAATAACTCTCAGTTTACAGCTTCTTTGCTACACTTCACTCAACTACAAAGAACCTCTGCATTGCTGTTCTCCAGCTCTTTCATTGCCTTATATATGACTGAGTTGACTCCCTTAACCCCTTTATTTCAGGCTATGTACAGCTTTTTGTTCCATTGCCTAGTACACACTCAGGACCTTGGATTGCGGCTCTTTTCCAGAATGTATATGCATTTTCAATTGTCTTGAGACATTTGTCTGTTCATAGTATCCGATTCTGGAATTTAATTGTTTCTTGCCATCCAAAATTCTGATTTAAGCACATTGAGGACCCTCAGAGTGCTCAGGTACTTTTATATGTGGACTCTAAGGTTTTCAATGGGCCTTAAGTTGATGCCTGTCTGTTTTTTAAACATTGCAGGCAACCTGTCAGTGCACACATAGATGTTATACCTCTGGCAGTGCTTAAGATTAAAGGGTTATAAATTCTTTCTTTTCCCTGACTGTGCAAGGAGGCTCTGGCAGCCCTGGCTGGATAGAAGGTTATTTCCCTATTATTTCGAACTCAGACACAATAATAGTGGCAATACTTAAGACAGGATCTGATACCAGAGGTCCTGAATATGGGCCTTGCACACTATACCATTACTTTTTCTATAAATGCCTTAACAAAAGAGATTGGCTGGGAGTACCCATAACTCAGAAGAGTATGAAGCATTCTTCATCTGTATGATTGCAATATTCCTACTGTTTTTGTGTAAAGATTGTATAATTTAAAGCATGTATAAATCAAAAACCATGTTTGCAACTGTGATTTTTTTAATAACAGTTGTGTCATAGCAAAGAGTGCAATGTGGCTAGTCAGGTCTGAAATAACAGCTAAGACAGGTAACCTAGCTTTTATATTTTATTGGCAATAAGAGTTCAGGCATGTAGAGCTGAAATCAGCCTGCTATTTTCACTTGTAAAGCCCCTGTGATATTGACTTAGCTTCTCTTTTAGCTAAGGTCTGTTAAAAAAGTTTGCTTATTTGTTTTTCTGGTTTTGTTAAGCAGTGTGAACATACCTTGTGACTGAACATCAAAAGGAATAGATGAGACACGGGAAAAGAAAGAAGGAAGAAAGGACAGTACTATAGATCCTGAGAGTTCAAGTTTTTGTTGCTATAGAGTGTGGAACTATGGACATACCATTTCTATAGGATTTTTTAAAATTGCATATATTGCACAGTAAGTTCTCCTGTGGAGATTATTCCTTTTTAACAGTGTTAAGATAAATAAAAATAAAGGAGCCGAACTTATTGATGCTTAACTAGTCCTACAGAAATATTTAGCTAATTTACCAGAAGCACAAATGCTAGTGCATTTGCAATCTGCAATTACAGAATGACTGAGTACAGTCTGTATGGCAGAGAACAAGGAGGCTTTGTCAGTGAAGACAAAATGTTCTTCCTTCTGAGCATGCTGCCAGAAAACTCTGTTGAGGTAAAGTTATCACCAGCAAGGAAATGGCCAAAGTGGTAGACTGATTTCAGTAGCAGAATAATGCATTTTCCCCAGGTCCCATAAAGCTTCCAGGGGGTTAATGATGAAGTGCAGGCTTTGTGTACAGAAGACTCAAGGCTAGACATGTCTGCTAGTATGGAGAAATAATCAATTATTTTTTTTTGTATGAAGAATTAAAAGTATTTTGTAAGGTGTTGAATGGAATGAAGCTCTCATCCCTCATGTATTAAGTTCATTCCTTTTGCGGTATTTCCTGAAAAAGAAGAGCAAATGTTTCAACTTCCATCTAGACACAGTTCCAAAATATGCCAAAGACACTGACCAGGCCTTGATATGGATGAGGTTAGTGGAAAAGAAATTTCATAATTGTACAGAGATTATCACAGCAAAAGACTTACGGTCTAGTACACCTTATAGTAAAATTTCCATCCGATTTATCAAGATTCATTCTATACAGATATTAAAACACTTACTAAAAGATGAACAATTGCCAATATATACATTGGTGGATATACATAAATCCCCTGTGTTTTAACTTTCATTAGAAGGCATTTCTAGGACTGATACTAAGGCAAAAATATATGGCAGACTCTTTCTTCCATTTTGAATTCTTGAACAGACAAGTGGTATGGAGAAAATTGAAAATAAATAATTTGTTTTAAACATTCCTAAAATAATCTTGTCATGGCTCATCTCTTTCTCTTTTGGAGTTCCTAGTATCCTTTCCAATATCTAACCCCCAAAGACCTCCTCTTTGAGTTATGTTATCAGGACTCTTTCCGGTGAAGGTAAACTTACTGCACAACTTCCAGGAAGAATCTTAAAAAAACCACAGAATCTACCTTTAATAAATACTATGTGTGACCTCACAGCATTTCTTCATTATGGCCTCATGGTAATTTCAGTACAGGATTCTTGTTCTTCATGTTAATCTCCACTGTATGCAAACAGGCAATGTAGGACACCTCTGTCTCCAGTTGACGTGTTAGAGACATTCTCAGAGAGAAGGCACGGTTAGAAGCAGGTCCAATAATTCCACGGTACAATAATGGAAGCATTAAGTCATCTCAAATTGCCATTACAAATATTTTCTTAACTTGCTTTTCCAGCTGGCTTAGATTCTTTGTCTTAGCTCTGTGGAAATCAGATTCATCTTGACCCTAAATGCAATGATGAGTTCCTGGTCCATTTGTTATTACAAATGGCTATTTTTTAGAGGAAAAACAGTGGCAAGGAGGAACGTCACAGAAATGTTATCTTAACTGTGGTAGACCATGGGAAATCCAGGTTTGGGTGAAACTTTAACCTTTTGCTTTCACTGCAAGGTGGGAGCATTTCAATTCTACTGACATTTCTTTAAAAAGCTCCCCTGTGTCTGTAATAGATTCTGTGGGTCTCCAAAAACAGCTATATGGACTGTGTGTGCTGGTTTTACTAGTATTTTATCAGGCTCATTATTAACATTGTACATATCAAAGGAATAGCCAAAATAAAGCAAACTCTAGCAGCTGTGGAGATGCACCTTTCTTTATACTGGCAGGCTAATTTGTGAATTATACTTTTTAACTAACCTCATTAAAACTTGTCCTTTGCAAAAAAACCAAAGACATATCCGTGTTTTTTCAAAGCTTTTAAGCTTTTTGTCTCCTCTTACATTCCTGAAGTGATGGAAACATGGTGTGAAATATCATGGGCCAAGAGATTACAATGAATCTTAAAGGGCAGAATAAATGTACTTGAGATACTTAAAAAATTGAAAACAGCAACCATAGTGGTTCCCCCAGGACAGGAGAGTTACTTGGAAGCTGAAGCAAACTTCAGGGCCACCAAGATGGTTGGGGTGCTAGAAAACATGGCATGAGAGGAGTAGTAGTTTGTTCAGCCTGTAAGAGAGAAGATCAATGGGCCTGAAATCCTCCATTGCCTAAAGGATGTTGTAGGAGAGGCAGCACCAGACTATCCCCAGAGGTGTGCAGTGAAGAGACAAGAGG